>VOQJ01020143.1:4536-20311 GCA_015052665.1 Apistogramma diplotaenia | reverse complement strand
TGCAGAGAAGGCTGCGGCAGTTGGATCTGCGGGTCTGGAGGGGTGGCGGCTTGTGACAGCGGCTCTGGGGGAAGCTCCGACAGGACACCTTTATTTCTCAGCGCCTGCGCCTCCTTCAGCTTCTGAATCTTCAGCGCATACTCCGACTCGAGTTGCTGCAGTCGCTGCTTCTGAGCGATAAGCTCAGCAAAGTGACGCTCAGAACCACGGGGGGCTGTATCACGCCGCTGCAGCTTACTCAGCTGGAAGGGAAAAGGTTCAACAGGTTAAACACACCGGCCCTAAAAATGGGTCCTCCTCTTCCTCCTTCAGAGTGTTATAACTGCAAACCCCTCTAAAACCCTGCAACGTCACCCATGCCGTGAGGAGCTGTGAGCGGACACATCGTCTTTGTAATGACTCTGTGCTGACTTTATTAAACCTGAGGCACTGACTTTAATTAAAATGAACTATGATCTTTATCTGCCCCTATAGTCTCAGTCTTTTAATTTAACCCTGCACTTAGTTGTTACCTGTATAGGTGATAAAAGAGACCTACCTGCATAAAAACAGGCTTTAATAATAGTAGTAACAATAAATTTGGTTTAAATTGCCTCCCACACCTGCTGTGAAGTTTTGTGGAAGAAGATAAAAGTGAGATGTTTTATTTTAGCTTTCTGGCCTAAGAGCAGCTAATAACTGTTAGCCAACAAACTTTGGCTCAGCCTGCATCCCAGGGTGGAGCTGCAGTAGCAGCTTCAACCACTCCAACCATCCAGGCTAGAAGTGGAGAGCTTCTGTGGAAGCCAGGAGTCAGCTAAACCTGATCAGTCATTACCTTTCAGGTAACGACTACCTGTCAGGTTAAATCCTTTAATCCAGACTCATGTCTGAGCCATCTTAAAGCAACTTCTATGAAAAGATCAGCTTTTTATCCCCATATTGATTATTGCGTCTTTAAAGTTTGTCTAATGAAAGCCTGTGTTCTCCAGGTGAAGCTGAGCAGGCTGGACAACCCCTTCACCTGGTCCTGTGTTCGGGATGCTTCAGGATTACAATGAAACTGAAACCCCTCTCAGGAAACTACAGGTTTCTGTGTCCACAGACTGAAGCCACGGACAGTTTATCAGATTATCAATAATCATTCACTTAATTTGGTTTTTCAGAATAAGAGCGCCTCTTTGGTTCAGGGTTTTGTGCTGAAGAATCATTTCCACTTTTCATTGTTCCTCTGTGTATTTTACAGCAGATCAGGATTACCAAGGGTCAAACCGATACATGAGGGTCTGTGTGAGTACGCCATGTGCTGCGAGGCCTGCAGGGCTCCACAGACACAGGAAATCTCACCATGCTCTGGCTGGAGTTTGCTCGCCGTTTGGGCGCTCTGCCAATGGCCAGCTGAGCCTGAAGCAGCTCCTGTTCCAGCTGCACCGCCACCGTCTTCTTCATGGAGACCCGCTGCTCAACCCGGTGGACCTGCAGAAGGTAAACGCAGAAAATAAATTCAAAACAGCAACAAGGTATCTTAGCGCTTCACTTCGGTGCCTCTAAATGTTCTGACTGAACAGGTAAGACGCCACCTGGAGACTCACTCCTCGCTTCAGTCACAGTGTTTCTAACTGAAGTTACTCCAGCTGAGAGTTTGGTCTGAGAAGCTTTTCCAGCAGGACGTTCTTATGGCTTTAACACACCTGTTGGAGTTTGTGTAGACAGCAGCAAGTTAAAGTGAGGTGAGAGTGGGCGTACCTGCTCACAGAGCTTCCTGAGGAGCAACTTGTTGGCACTGACGATCCTCTCCGATGCCTGCAGCTGCTCCCTCAGTTTGGCCACTTTGGCCTCGGCGGCCTTCAGGGACTCGGTCTTCTTCAGCTCCTGCTGCAGCAGGTGTCTGAGGACAGCCTCATCTCTCTGAAGCAGCTCCCTGAGGGACAGAAGACACCACCCACCGGTCACTTTATGGACAAAACCAGATCTTCTTAAAGAAAAACTACAAAACACAAGTGGCTTCATTTCATTTCATCTAAGCTGGATTCTGGAAACTTCTCGTGTGTTTAAAGGAGCAGATTTCATCTTCAGGCTGCCTCTGTGCTCCTGCTGAAGCCCGACCTGCCTGAAGCTAGTTTGCTTCAGCCTTAATGCTGAAGCTCCAAGTTGGCAGGTGTGTTTTTAGGTTTCACCTGTGTTTGTTGAGCCTCTGCTCAGCCTCGCTCAGTTTCTGCTCTGCAGATGGTTTCAGGGAAGAATCAACGGACTCGGGAGCGGCGGGCGAGCCGGAGCTGCGAGGACTCAAATTCTGATCCTTCATCATCCTCTGCTTCTCCCTGCTGTGAGCACATGGACATCAGCCAGGGTTTTATACCAGCCGTGTGTGTGTGTGTGTGTGTGTGTGTGTGTGTGTGTGTGTGAGAGAGTGATCATGTCAGTACCTAGCGATTTCCTCTTTGAGCAGGCGGTACTCAGCCTTCTTGGCTTCAGGCAGAGCCTCTGGAGTGCGGACTGGGTTGTTCTCCTTCTCACAGGCTGACGCTCCTTTAGGCTTCGCTGCCTGAAAAATATCAAGACCCATTACAGCTGCACGTTGACCTAAAGTAAGCTGGACTTTCAGTCTGTGGAGCTTTTTCTATGAACATAATCAATCTGCTGAAGTGAGAAAAAAAAATCGTATTTTTAAATTTTTCGTTCAGGAGCTTCCAGCGAAGCTGAGCATGCTGACCTCCACCGTCCTCCGCGCCTCTTTGATCATGAACTCCAGACCTCCAAACACCGCCTGCGATGAGCTGCAGGCGTCCATGTCCGAGTCGCTGTCGTCAGAGTCGTTGAGAGAAACCACCACCGACTTGTGTCTGGGCAGCTGGACAGACAGGTGAGAGGCAGACAGGTGAGAGGCAGACAGCTGATCCTGATGCTGCTTTCATGGCTGGAATGTTTATGAAATCTGACTGAAGGGGCAGCTGAGGCTCCACCTTTAAATCTAAGCTCCAGGTATCCCGGTGATCAGACACAGCGAGCTTCTTACCACAAGTGGCGCCCTGATGGCGAGGTGCCCTCTGGCGACCTTGTTGGGCCGTGGCTGAGGCACTGTGTTCAGACTGACTGTGCTCAGGTTTCCTCTGGTTGGAGGCTGAAGGTCTGTGGGAGGAGGGGCGCTTGGAGAAGGAGGACCACTGGAGCTCTTCTGCAGAGAGGAGGAGAAATCATCATCATCATCATCATCATCATCATCAGCACAGGTAGAGACGGGGAGAAAAGTTATATCAAGTGACACCGGAGAGATCAGAACAGACCTCTGAGGCTACCACCCGCTTGTTGGCCATTGACATCAGACAGGTTTCCCTGAGCAGCATCTCCTCCTCCTCCTCCTCATCAGCAAATGGAGGTTTGGGGGGAGGCTCCAGCTCATCCGGGGGAGGGGGTAGTGGGGGAGGTGGAGGAGGAAGAGCAGAGAGCACGGGGGGCAAGAAGGGCTGAGAGAAATCCTGAGGGGCAGAGAGGGAGAGACACACTGACATTAGTGAGCTCCTCAGAAAGTAACTGATGATGAAGAGGAGAGAAGAGGGGCATACCATTCCAAAAGCAGCAGCGTCAGCACCATACGCACGAGGGAAACATGCCACTTCCTCCACAGACAGCAGGTTGTTGTGTGTTGGTGACGGCACTGAAAGACAGACAGAACACGTTTAAACAGGAAGCGAAAGGCGGGTCAGAGTCACCTCCCACGTCCTCACCTGGCGAGCCGGTCTCACTGTCCGTGTCCATTGCCACCTCATCGTAGTTGTCGTACTGGTAGAGGTTCCCTGAGCTGTCCAGGCCTGGCTTGCCTGCAGACTTGCGGTGGTCCTGGTCCCTGGACTGAACACAGACACAGGTGAGTCAGTGTAGGTGAGTCAGGTGAGTACGTCTGGAGTGTGAGGATGAGGCACCTTACCTTACTGCGCGTCCTCTTCCTCCCGCCCACCAGCTTCATGAAGCGGTTGTACTGCTCATCCTGGTTGGACAGGTCGCGGATTCGCCGGATCTCATCTTCCCGCTTGCGCCGCTCCTCCTCCTCCTGCCGCCGCTTCTCCTCCTGCTCCCTCTGCTGCTGCAACTTCCACGTCCTCACCTGCTGCTTCCTGAATGCCTGCTTTGCTGCTGAACCTATGAGACACACCGGGAGACACACTGGACATTAGCGTCAAAAAGGTGAGCTCTTTACAGAGGTGTGTCTAGCTGGGAGCCAATCAGAGCTTCAGTAAGAAAACTGTGGAGTCATGTGGTCCCTTCAGACCTGCTGAAGATGACGAGATGTGAAATTGTGGGAAACTAGGAAGTTAAGCTCTCCTGAGGTTAGCTGGCTCAACAAATCCTAAACCCCGTCAGAGGTAAATCAGTGCGAACAGATGCTTCTTTAAGGTCTCTGCTTCAGCATCTGAGCATGCTCACATTATTGGAAGTGTTTGGGTTTTTCCGTCAAACTGGAGATGGACCTGGCTGCAGGCAACATGGCGCCGCCATACCTCAACTCCATTCCGGACCTCCACAGGAAGTAGTTGTTCGATGCTGGAAGTTACGTGACGTTTACGTGGATGTTCGTGCGCCTCGGCAGATTTGAAACAATAAAATCCACCGGCTTGATTTCATTTTTACAGCTCGTTCATTTATATTTTCGGGTCTTTAAATCTTCTTGTGTTAGCTTTCTGTTACTATTGCTGATGTTAGTGGTTTGGTTTTGATCCATGTATGAAATCAACCACGAAAAGACCCTTACCCATATCCAGTTTATTTGCTTCCGCTTGGTTGCTTTGCCTTAAAGTTAAGAAATGTATTTTAGTGATGTGTTCTAATCCTTTTGAGTAATATTAATGTAACATAACAACCATTTATTTATTCATAAAATTTTCTTGAGGTTAAATTTTCCATTTTTTTAGACTGAAAGCTGTGTTCTGTAAAAAGAAAAGGGCTGGGGGGGGCACACCAAAACAACAACTTCCTGTGGAGGCCCAGAATGATGTTGAGGTATGGCGGCGCCCTGTTGCATGACTGAAATGTGGTCTCCATGTGAACGAGAGTTGAACTACCTGCTAAGGCTGGCTGTACCAGCAGGGCACACCTGTCTCACCTGGACTGATCTTCTTAGGGATGCGAGCCTTTCCTGGGGTCCGGCCCCTCTCCAGCGGGGGTTTGGGTCCAGCTTTGGGACTAGGTTTAGGCCGCTCTCTCTCTGGGACTCTTTCTCTGTCCCTGTCCGGAAGTCTGGGCCCGGCCTTGGTCCTGTCACGGTCCCTGTCCTGAGGTTTGGACCTGGTCCTGGTCCTCTCTATGGCAGCTGCGGCAGCAGTGGCAGAGGAGGCGGACCTGGTGGTGACCCTCTGCCTAGTGAGTGGAGCAGCTGCAGGGCCCTGGTTTTTCTCCTGGGCGGCTTTAGTGATGCGGTCTTTGCTCTTCCTCATCACCTGCTGCTCTTTCTGCTGCCACTTCTTACTGGCTGACTGCAGAGCAAGGAGACGTAGCTGCAGCTCTGACAGCTCCTCCTCCTCCACCACCTTCCTCACCACCTGATGACACACAAAGGAGATGCCAGATGATGGAAACTGAATGCCATCAAAACAAATGAATTAACCTTTTACTAATAGGAAGCAGCAGCTCAGCCTCACCTTGTCGGGAGAGTCCTCACTGGAAGCCGATGACTCGCTGGGACACACTTGTGGCAGTTTCTCCTGCTCGTCCATGTTGGTCTGATCACATGGCTTCTCCTCTGTGGGTTTTCCTTGTTCTTCTCCTGCTGCTTGCTGTGCTCCTTCACCTGTCCGTCACACAGGAAGTGAAAACACTGCTCCGTATCTACAAACCTTCAACTTCTACCCAGAAAGAATTATTTTAAAGGTGACCTGTTCTGCTCATTTACACGTCCATGTCTTTATTCTTGGACTTTACAGCAGCTTTGTCTAAACACCACATTACAGTGATGAAGGACAGCATCTCACTGCCTCAGACACATGTATTCTGTCGTACGTTACAGTTGTTTTTTTAAGTGGGACCTCTCTGCTTCTGAGGATCTGCTCTGACTGCATGCAGCACTGAGGCAGATGGAGTGTTCTCCTGTTCTGTGTATTTTAATTTAGCTTCATTTGGTTGAGGGTGTTGGCATATTGTTACTATTAGGAATCTGGCAGCACCACTCTCTGGGAGGAGAAAAGACCTCGCTTCACGCTGTATGAAATACTGCACAGAGCTAATAAACCTCTGGTTCGGGGACCAGGCGGGGACTCTGCGGCAGAGGGAAATATCCTTTCAGGGGACAGATCGGCTCAGTTTACGGTTACGCCGGTGTGCGAACCGGTGCGCTGAGGTTGTGTTCGTTTGCTCACCAGCACTCTCGCATGTCCCCTCCTTGGCCTCTTTGGCACCTTTTCCTTCTGGTTCTGCACTGTCGTCTGTGATTGGCTGATCTCCTTCACCTGTTGACACATAGAATAAAATGTACAGCACTTCGCGCAGGAAACAGGAAATGATTTCTGACAGGCTGAGTGAAAACACGACTCAGCAGCAGTCCTGCTGAGGTGGACCAGCTCGTCTCTTGCACCCTGTTATACAGCCACCCAGCACTGGATGCTCATGTTAAAGTTTCTGATAACGAGCTCAGCGTACCTGCAATAATCCCCATGAGCCCAGAGCTCAGGCTGAAACTGGACCTGATTTTGGACCTTGTGATGAGATTTGGTTTAGCACTAATATTCAGCTTACTTTGGGACTGGTTTAAGACTTGGTTTGCACTGATTTTAGGCCTCGTTTAGATTTGCTGTAGCCTTGTTTCAGACTGATGGTTTTAGACTGGTCTTGGACTGGTTTACACATGCCACACAAGTATTTGAACTTTATCACAGCTTCTACTACTCATGGATCTCCATAATGTCATAGAAGAAGCCCTACCCATCTGTTGTTCACATCTTTTAATTATCAGTGCCTGCACTGAGGCTGTATCAGATAAAGATTATTATGAACTCTCAATCTTGAGCTGGACAGACGGGATCCAACTCAAGACTCAACCTAAACCCAAATTAGACGTGTGATGACTCCCGCTGAGCCAATAAACCAAAGGTTTTATGTAATTAAGTTGCACTGCATTTTAGACTCACTAGTTTCTCCGTTCTGTTTCACCACCTCTCGTAGCACAGAGCAGAGCTCAAGTCAACAAACTAACAGCTGAACTTCTTTTCTTTGAGAGAAGCCACCAGGTAAAACAGGGTCCACAACTGGGATGTGAAACAAAACCTTTGGATCATGAGCGAAACACCTGCAGCAATCTCGGTTCCGACTCCACCTCACAGCAGCTAAAAACGTACCTCCATCAGGCTCTGCCCACTTCTTGTGCAGCTCATCCAGGTCGGCCGGCGTGGGCAGTTTCTGACGAAGCGGTTTGATGTTGAAGGCCTGGAACACTTTCTTCCTCTCCAGCTCGGACGAATCCTCCGCTGCTGCTCCTGGACTCGGAGCTGATTCCGGTTCAGGTCTGGCGTCTGTTAGAGCGGCAGCGGCACGGTCCACAGCGTCATCCCTGACGGGCGACGTCTGTGGCTCCAGGGCCATGGTCTCCTCTTTGCGGATGCACTCCAGCTCGATCTGGATCTGTTTGTACTTGGACAGCAGATCCTCGAAGGACTCGTCAACACTGTTCTCTGGTCTGGAAATGCCGTGAGCTCCTTTCCTGAGCCGGTTCCTGCCGAGAGGTTTCTCTGAGGCCCGCGTTAAAGAATACTGTTCAATCCCACTGAGCATCCACCAATTAATCTGGTTATTGTTTAATTTATTAATTAGTAATTAGTTCTCAGTTTGCCTTGAGAACGTTTTAAATCTGCTGTTTTCAAAAATATTTTAAAAAGTAGCATTTCCCAAAGTATTTATGAAACCTGACATAAATAAAATCTCCAATAAATACGTCATCAAATACTAATACTGCTATTTTTTGGGGAAAGCGTGCCAATATAATAAAATGTAAATAATGTAAAAAAACAAACAAATAATTAAACTCCTAAACATGATTTAAAAAGGAATACAATTTTTAATATGTCAGAGAAAAAAGTCAGAAATTCCCGGTAAAAGAAGAGTTATGACGATATTGATCATATGAACAATTTATCATGTTATTGATCAGTCAGTAAATACCAATCATTTTAACCATCGATTATTTTGGTTAAAATGATTGGGTGTGATTTCAGGAGTGACTTTATGATTTCAGTTTATCAGGTGATGATCTAATTAATGATTTTTGGATTTTCACTCATCGATCATGTACAGCCGGAGGGGCCACAAAGCGGTTTTAGTCCCGCTACCAAACATGATCTGCCGATGCAGTCGTGTCTCGATAAGGATCAATGAGGACAGCTGCAGCTGACAGGAAGTTTGCGTCATTACCGTGCAGGTTTCGTTTCCTGATGTCACACGCCCGCGCGTGCGTTTTCACGCACACCTGCTGAGGTTTTAACCCGTGAAACTGTCGAAGCACATGATAGTAAACTGATTCCTCAATAACCTGCTGATTTTAAACCAAAGCCTCTGATCAGGTCCTCACTGGTCCCCGAGGCGCCCCAATCAGCTTCCCCGGAGATTTCCACGTTACTCAGCAGAAAGGATACGCTTCCTCGCTGGGGAGCAGTGACTCTCTCCGGGAAGGTACCTACCGGGAGGCGCCCGGCAGTTTCCCCCCCGGCCGCCCCGGTTCCAGCTCCCGGGGCCTCCGTTCGGCATGCCGCGATGCCTGAATCGTCCCAGGGCGCCGTGGCTCCGCTCCCAAAAACTGGACCGCGGGCTGGGCTCCCCGAGCCCCGGCGGCTGCGGTAACGGCGGAGGAGAGGGAGGCCGATCGGGCCCGCTCGGTCCGCACTGCTGTCGATGACTCGGGGGAAACGGGCCATGAGGACCGAGGTTGTACGGCACGAGGTGGCGGAAGTCTGGCGGTGGGTGGCTCAGGTGTGGTGGCATGCCGTGCGGATGCTGGTGCGGTTTTCGTAGCCGAGGAGGAGCGCCTCCGCGGGGCCTGCTACCATCCCCCCGCCGCGGTGGCACTCTCTCCTCGGTTTCATCATCGCAGATCTCTCCGTCTTCTAGCTCGCCGTCCTCCGCAGGGGATCGGTTCGGAACATTTAGATCCATGTTGAGGTGACCGCGGTAACCGTCTCCAGCTACCGGCTGGTGGTGAACTCAGCAGCGGGTTGCGGAGCTCATTCCGCGCCTGTAACGCAGATTCATGGAGGCTCCCTCCGCTCTGACCGTTAGCTCGCTGCTAGCTCCGCGGCTATCACCAACTACTGCGACAAACTGCGAGACTTCACGGGACTGGATGTAGCCCATATAAGGAAAGAACACGCTTCTTTCCGGCCGGGAGGCGGGACCTCCGCTTGTTTGCTTGTTGTTTCCGTTGTCAGTTTATTTGTTTATTCTTATTTTAGTTTGTTTTTATGGTTCGTCAGTTTGTTGCTGAATCGGTGGGATTTGGAGAAAAGACCGCGGATTTGCGGTCTCTGAATGCTCCTGTAGTTTCAGCTAATTCTTTTCATGCATTTGTTTTAAATAAAAGTCAGAAAACAGAGACTCAACTTGCATAACTTCAAAAATATCCAATCTTAAAGAAAACTGCACAGAAATGAAAGCATGAGCTCGTTTTAAACAGCAGCTGCTGCTCTGATTATACTCTAACCCTGTAGTAGGAACTTTGATTTCAGCCCACTGTGCCACATCACATCGCTTTCCTGATATTTACTCTCTGTTACCTGAACTGCAGCAGCTCAGCTTTCCTCTCTGTGTTTCAGTGAGCGTTTCAGCTCATTGGTGCATGTATTTCCTCTCCCCTGTGACGTCTCCGTCTGTACCGACACAGATACACAACAGGCGGAGTAATAAAGTGAGACAGCTTCTTTGGTAAGGAAAGGGTTCTTTTTATTAGAGCTGCAGTGATTCTGAATCTTTGCACACACATAAGTAGAAAACACAGAACAAATCTGAATTCTTTACACGCAGACATTAAAAATAAAGACAGGCGAGACCTGCTTCTAGAAGAACTTCAGTCATCCCATTTTAAGGTGACTTTCTCTAAGTGACCCACTTATCAGGAATTAAAATTCACTCGCAACAGAAGAAATCAAATACAGAGTTGTAGAATAAAGAAAAGAAAATGACTGAAATTCAAAATTAACTTGTTGACAGCTGATGTTGATGTATTTCAGCCTACAGCCCGCAACCTGAAACCCGCCACCATTGTGATGAGGACGCACAGCTCCAAGCAGAAGAACAGGAAGCTGCTGTCCCTAGAAACCGTCTCCGGGTTGGATCCCCAGAACCTGTCTGTGCTGAGGACTATGGAACCGCAGAGACCTGTTAGAAGATGAAACCAGAAGAGGGCGGCAAGGAGACACAGGGAGGAGGCGGAGAAGGAAGGTGTAAGAACTAAAGAGAGGACCACAGAGGAGAGCAGGACCAACAAGTTGAGGAGGACAGAGAGTAAAAAGATGAAGGAAATGTTCAAGTGGAGCAGGGAGTCCTCCTGGCTGGTTCTGGGTGGAGCTGCAGGTGGACACAAATCAGGAAGGTGGCCTCGATCAATGAATTAATAAAACTTCATTTCTACATTTTAAGAAGCAGGTGAAGGAGGGACAGGTCGATGGTGACTCAGTGTTTCTTACAGCTGCTCAACGGCTCCACAGTCTGACCACACAGAGGAAGAATGCCCAGCATCCTGAAACAAACACAAGACACACCTGTAACCTGGCTGTATCATTGGGTTCCTTTACCTGTCTGTGTGTTGGTGTGGCCCACAGAGGTTTCAGAGAGCTTCTTCAAGTTTCAGAGCGTTTCAGTGGATGTAAAAGGGACTCACAGTGTCTCCTTTCTGTGCTCAGTGAAGTGTGACAAGATGCTTCCCCTCAGAGATCTGACAGGACAAACACAGAATGGTTTTATGATAAATGTGCTAATGAGCTCAGAGCGGTGATGCTGATATGAAACCATGGTGACGTACAGACTTAGCGGGTCAGACATCAGGCGGCGGGGTAAGTGACCCGCAGTGTGAACAGGATTGTTCCGGATGTTTCTGTTGGGATGAAAAATGAAAACAAAGTTTCACTGCCAGCCGGAAATGCTTTAGTATGACAGGTGAAAATGCTTGTGATTGATCTGATGGGCCCACATGGACAGGAGAGACGGGTTTCCAGAGAAGGCATGTTCTGGGAGGGCTGGGATGTAGTTGTTCTGCAGGTTTCTGCAGGAACACATTCAACAGTTTTTAAATCAGAGCCAGAATCAGTGTGGAAAAAACTGTTCATGAATGTGGGGTCCCAGCGGGAGCCTTAACAGAGCTTCAGAGGAAACAGATAATATCCAAAAACATTCATATATACAGTTCATATTTGATTCTGTTCACTGAGCTGCTGTGATATCAGGCCGGGTCGAACAGTAACAGCCTGCTCAGAGTGTAGCGATCAGGAGGTTTGATCAACTTCAGTAAATACCAGGTTTAAAAAATACTGTAATACCAGGGAGGTTCCAGATAACTACCTGCTGTTTCTAGTTAAAAACAGCTAAATACTAAAAACAGGTGAAAAGCAGGTAAAAAACTGAGATGAATATTATATTGTGTATGATACAACATCAGTATCAGCTAAAAAGCAGATAAATGACAGGTGGAAAACAGATACCAAGTTAAAATGAGGTATAAAAACCAGCTAAAACATGTATGTATTTCTGTGCGTCATTGTGCTCTCACAAATCTCTCAGTTGGTTCAGATGTCTGATGGCAGCAGGAAATCTGTCAATCCTGTTGAAGCTCAGATCTCTGCAAAGGCACAAAACAAAACAACTGATTGCTCACTGCATCTGGCTCTCTGGACTCATGCCCTTTGACCTGACCGTGAGGGCTCTATCTGGGGTATGTGTGTGGTTGCCATTGGGATGTGTGGCCTTTAAGCTCCTGGTGGGCCGTGGATAGCCCACTTTCCCTGTTTGCCTCTGTTCAGGTCTACAGCTTCTTGCCCTCACTGGTGAGTATGATCCATGACAGAGGTACGCACACATTACGACAAACCACAACAAGATTGTGTGTGTGTTTGTGTGTATATGGTATTTGCATGTATTTGTGAATATGTGGATGTGCAACAGCCTCTCTTCTATGATTTTTTCTGGGTTTCTCCTACCCCTTCCTTCCTGCCTGTCGGATCTGCCATGAAGAAATAAAATAACATTAAAAAGACAAACATTAACAAGAATAGCTTATAGAAATTTTATAGAGCTCTTCTTGTTAAAGCAAATATGTTTGGTACAACAGTGCATTCAGAACATCATTCAGATTGCTAAAACTGTCAGGCATGACAGTGGCATGGTCCTAGTCCTGTGGCCCAGTGTTTTGTGTTCTTTTGGTTTCTGTTATGTTTTCCTGCCTCATGGTGTCTAGGTCTCGTTCCTGTCTCCCATCTGCCTGCGTCACGTCTGTCAGGTGTCTGTGGCTCCCCTTTGTAGCATTTCCCTCATCCTGCCCCTCCCTCGGTCTGTCTTGCTTCCTATGTTCCCCCCGTTCGGTCACTGTTCATATGTCTGGTTCTCATGTCTGAGTTTCTGATGTCTTGTATTTAGTTTTGACTTCCCTGTGTGGAATTTAGGTTTCTGATTTAAAGGTATGTCTGTCTCCCTTGTGTTCTGGTGTCTGCCCTTGTCACGTTGTGTGTGTGTGTGTGTGTGTTCTGTCATTGTTGTCTTAGCCCTCGTCTCATGTCTTATGTTTAGTTCAACTTCCAATGTTTTCCTGTGTGTTGTATTTAGATTTCTGTCTCGTTTTTATTCCCTCTGATTTTCTGTGTTAAGTCTACTTACATTAGCTTAAGTTACTTCCTGTTTTATTTTGACACTTCTTGGTCCAGTGGGCTTAGGTTTAGTTTTGCTTCCCTGGTCTCGTCTGTAATTAGGTTCAGCTGTGCTCCCCACCTGTTACCTGTTTCCCTGATTACCCTGCGTGCATATCTAAGTCCCAGTCTGAGTCTTGTCGTTTCCTCATGGTTTGTTTCCTGCTGCTGTGTCTGTCATATTGTGGTTCAGGTTATGTTTATGGTTCACGTCAAGTCTTACTATTAAAAGCTTCAAGTGAAAATTAAACTCCATGTCTTGCGAGTCCTGCTTTGGGGTCGTTGCCTGTCTGTCCACCACATGACAGACAGGCACAAAGTTGTTTTTCTTATGTTTCTGGTTGTTTCCTGGTTTTTGTTGTAATTTAGTTATAGATGTAGTGTCGAAGATTTTTATCATTCTGATATATATTCATTGTTTTATCTCTTATTAACCATTTTATTAGACACACATCATATAAATGAACTTCACATGCCCTATGCAGTAAGACAGGAGCTGAGGCCTGATGAGTCACTGCACCTTTGATAAGAGCACTATTAGACATTATAACAAGCACACGTCTTTCATTGTATTTTGATTAAAAATGTGGGATGAAATGTAAGCTGAAGTTGCCTCCTTTTAGTAGCCTTGAAGAGTTTCTGCAATTGGACCTGGACTTGCTGGCCACCTGTGTTATCATGATATCATGTTTATTGTCAGAAATGGATGTGAACTAGTGTGGAGGACCTTGTTTGTAACCAATGCAGATTAAAAAAGTGCCACTGGTCTAGCCATGAGATCTGGGAATGGAAAAAAAACATGATCTGTTGATTTGGAACGTATTCAATGCCTGCAAGATGATGGAAAGAGGCGGAGAAGAAACCGGGGAGAAAATGTATAAATGTCCAGGGATGTGAAGCAAGTGAAGTAGGGGAGCCTTTTTTTCCTTTGCTGCACCTTGACTCTGTCATCTTAATAGCTAAGGCTAATCTCTGCTCTGTATAACCTTGTGCACAATAAATCCTTGATACGAAATCTGCTCTTCTCCAGTATTCATTGAGTTTTTGTGTTTTAATCCTCATCATCCAAGATTCCAGACTCAGAACAACCTTTTTTTTGTGCCGACAGTAGTTTTTGTTATAGATCGATACTTTATTGATGCCCCAAGGGAAATTACTGTTACAGCAGCAATAAAATAATAAAAGCTACAGTAAACTAAACATCAAAGTGAGAGTGCCAATTATAAGAGCAAAACCTACAACAAAAATAGGTAAAATATAAAAACACAACATAATACTTTAATAAGCTGCCATCATTTCCTTTCAGGAGAAGATATATTTTGAAGTTGACATCATTGAAATGGAAGGAAATACTGTATCTTCTCAGAATCAATCCTAGGTGAAGTAAATATAAGGAGAAAAGAATGTGCCGAGATAAATAACACTGAAAGATGGTCGGTGGTAGATTTATGTGGTGATTCTCTTTGTTTTAATGTTGAATGCACTATGGGTGGATATATGAATGACATGTCAGATAGGTTGAACAAATGCTAAGCTGAAGTAAAGCAGCTCTGAATTGTTTGGCCCTCATGTTTTGTTTGAAACTTGTTTACAAAATAAGAAAACAATTACATTTTCCATTCTGCTGATAAGGAACTATTCAGATTTGAAGCATTGCTGTAAACTTTATTTTAATGAAGGGACCTCAGAGCCTTTGATGAAATAAGGTGGAGCTTCTCTGCTGAGGGAAGCAAAGAGACCACAGGCTGATGTATCTCCTGCAGGGCCACATTGTAACAGCCAGCCACATGCATTGATGCTGTAAAGACAGCAGAGTGAAGCGTCACACAGGCACACTGATAGCAAACACTGAGGCTGGGACACACATTAAATTTACATCCGTCTGCTTCAGTTCAAAAGGCACATCTGAACATTTAAGCGTTTATGGGACATAAATACATTAAAACAGGCTGCAGAGTTACAGCAGAGCTTCTGTTAATTATTTGTCTTCCAGCAGGAGGCGCTGCTGTGGCAAACACCTAGTACCAGACATATATCAAGCTAAATGATGGGTCATACCAGGTGGAAACAAACAGATGAACAACAACCAAATATCAAATAATGACCAAGTATGCACCAGGTATAATAACAAATACTGGGGTAATTAAAAAAGTAAATACCAGGATAATATCATGTTAATATCAGATAAATAATAGGAGAAAAAAGCGACAGAAAAATGATGTACAGTAATCCCTCACTTATCGCGGGCGTTACGTTCCAGGACCACCCGCGATAAGTGAAGGTAGGGACGCTATATTTATTTTAATATTTATACAGTAATTTAGTAGTTGCAGACTATTTTTGATTTTTATAAACCCTCCTCACACGCTTATACACTACATAACACTTTCCCATTCCCTTAGCAACCTTAAAACCGTGAAATGGAAGAGCGGAGAAGACAAAAGAAAACAAGATGTGACGGTTACTGAGTCAATCAGCGACTGGTGTACAGAGCAGCTTTCTCTGGTTGGTCGCTTTCCATCAGTCAACCAATCATGTGTAGCGTCTCACCTGAAGGCTGGGTAATATTCTTTTAGTCTTAGAATGAATATTTTTTATATATTTTTATACATTTGGTGATTTTTTTAATGCAAAATTCATCGAATATATACATTACTGTACAACACGTACTACGCATATGAAGAACGAATACCGCAAAAACCTGTGAAACAGCGAAAATACCGCGATGAATATTTATTAGTGTTTTTCTGCTTTGTTTTTTGTTTGTGTGTGTATGTGTGTGTGGTTGTGGTATGTGGAGCTCTGTGTATGTAGCTTCTTGCATTGGTTCCCTTTAGTTCTCTAACGTTTAATTGTCCCATATGTATAATTCTTATTCAAGGAACCTTTGTCAATATGAGGGTTGGGTTGGGGGGGGGGGGGGGTTTTTTGTT
>VOQJ01020136.1:0-10498 GCA_015052665.1 Apistogramma diplotaenia | reverse complement strand
TCACCCCTCTCTCACACACACACACACACACACACACACACACACACACACACACACACACACACACACACACACACACACACACACACACACACACACACACACACACAACGGTAAAAGGATGCTTTTTTGTATTTATGTGTGCAGTTCCTGCATTATTCATCATTCTCTTTGTTTCTACCTGCCCTCCCATCAGACTACTTCTACTTCCATTAAGCTACGACTAAGACAGACTTGCACAAAATCACCAGTAATATGCTGATTTCTTTATTATATTCCTGAAGGTTGTGTTTGGGGCTCAATAATTAAATGTGTTTAGTGGAAGCTGCACCAGCCTGAGGGGGTCACGTGACCCGCCTGCTCGCTGTTCACTTGACAATCAGGTAAATCCATAGAAATTATTTTTAATGATAAAACAAGCATTCCTTATACAGTATGTTGTCCTCTGATGTGTGCCTCGAGTTAATTATAAAGCTTTTATTGTGTGGATTCAAAGATGTGTTTGTACATGTCTGACTCGTGGCCATGGTATGAGGCCATATCAGGCCAAACACTGATGCCAGCCAGTGGCAGTGAACTGGGCTCCCAAATAACTCAGATGCTTCCATCCATCACTTTGCATTAGATCATACTTGCACTGCTCGCTCTGGAAAATAAGTCTGTATTACAATCCTCGAGGGGTGATGTCATAAAGAACAAGTGGGATTGTTGTCCTGGATTTTAAACCTGCAGAGTCTAAACAGGGTGTATTATCAATCACGGAGCAATTACATAATAACTACAGCCCAAATGTTATATTTCCCTGCGGCTCCTGGTAAAACGAGTATCTCAGTGACAAATGGATCCCAACCACCTTTTCTGTGCTGTGGAGTAATCACCTGTTCCAGGTCGGCATGACCTCACATAAATAAGCAACAATTACAACAGGAAAAGATAAGAAATGTCTTGTTGGAAATGAAGTCTAACTGCTTATCGAGGTATTTCTCCGAGATGTCACTGAACTCATGATTTAACCCAAAACATCCAAAGATGCAAATATTTTTGATGGGATTTCTTAATTCGCAGGCTCATGTTGCATTAATCCACGCCACTGTATTCTGGTAACATTGTACAGCTCTGCCTGTTAATTAATCATCCACAGCAGACAGGAGTGCTGTGTGCAGGTTACACAAAAATATGAAAACAGAGAACGAACAGAAAATGTCTTTATTAAGATGCTTTCTTCACATGTTGAAAAAATGCACAAGTTAAGCTATTTGTTGTCATAATATAATTAAATGTAAATAAGAGCTTAATTAGGTCACGCTGAGGTCATACGCTGAGCATGTGTTGAGGATTCTGGATGATTCGGAGACCTGAGGTGCACAATCACCTGCACTATCAGTAAGAATCTGTCAACAAATTCAGAAAGCTCTGTTTTTTTAAGCTTGATGAAAATGCATTTTTCCATAATCCAGTGGGTTTTGATAAGCTTTTATGAGTCTTTAAGATAAGCATGTGAAAGCATCAAATTTGAAGATAGAAAGTTCCTACTGAGCCGCGATAACAGACTTTTATTCCAGCAGTTATGTGCACTGTTAAAGAAAGAATCAGTAATAAGAAATATTCCACAAACTGGGGCACCAGAAAATAAATTTTTCTGTTTAAAAAACAATAACATCCACTGCACCACTTTAGTACTTTGCATAGTTGTAAACAGTCCCTTTAAGTGCAGTTCATACTGTAAATAGCATCCTGACCTCCTCCCTGTAGAACACACCGGGAACACCTCGCCCAAGAGGCGCCCGGGGGGGGGGGGGCATCCTGGGCAGATGCCAAAAGCCACCTTCACTGGCTCTGCTCTGAGCCCCTCCCTGGCCTGTTGCACTCAGGCTTCACACTGTGAAATGTTCCACTCCGAGCTGCAGGCCACCCACCTGATGAAGCCAATAGCATTGCATCATCTGCAAAAAGCAGAGATGAGAGACGGAGGCCTTCCTCCACAAGGCTACGCCCACAAATTCTCTCCATAAAAATTATGAACACAATAACAGGCCTGACACTCCACACTCCTGCAGCGCCCCCCCCCCAGGATACCCTGGATGGGCAAACTCCCACACACACTTGAAGGTCCTCGAGAAGATGAGAGCTGGTTCAGGGTTTAATGACCAGGACATAAACCACGTTGTTCCTCCTGAATCTGAGGTTCGACTAACGGACAAACTCTCCAGCGTCCTGGCACAGATCGCACCAGGGAGGCTGAGGAGTGTGATCAACCTGTTCACGGTGCTCTAACTGCAGACTGGCTCATGCTTACTGCACTAACAGCAGTACTGAAATGTTTTCGAGTGGGGCTCCAGCTCCCCCCTACTCCACTTTACCAAAACACCATCAATCCATTTGTTAGTCCCCAAGAACGGTTTTGGTGAATCAAATATGAGCAAGGAAGTTAGTTTATAAGAAAACGCTTCAGTTTGTCTGCATTTGTGTTGTTGCATTGTCTCAACTGACATGTGCTAAATACTGCATATGACTTTGTATTTGTGTGAGCCGGCACATTCACGAGTCCTCTGCATGCTACAGGCCCGGCTCCTCACACACCGACTCAGGCACAAAACATCCACAAACTCCGCTCATGATATTACACCATTGTTTCTCCTCCACTTAGTTCTACTGAAGCAGCTCTCTGCATCCTGCCTCCAACTCGGTGGTTAAACTGGAGTCAATCAATAAAGTCAGCAGAACTATGTAGCAAGAGATAATATCCAAAATGCAAAAACGCACACTGGTAACATAATTTACAGAAATTGCCATTTCATTTGCTCTTTGACACTGGTGCGATGTTATGTCCACGCTGCTTCGACTTTGGGATTGTGCAGTGAGTTTACTCCTCTCAAACATTGGAATGATGTCACAGATTACAGGCCTCACCTTTAGCTGAAGGCTGCTGAAGGCTGCTGGACGTCCTGTCAGAAACAAGCCAACGTTGGGATTTAAAATGTAATTTGTGTCGCTGTGTAAGTAATGCTCGTACGGTTCTGCTCGAGTCAGGATTTCATGGCGTGATTACATATGATGGATACTGTTGCATGCAGATTTCAATAAGATGACAAGTGATAAAGAGGCGGAGGCAGAGAGGTGGAAGCAGAACAGAGACAAACGAGCTCCTTTCTAAACGCTGACGGCAAAGACAAATAATAATAAAATGCTTGTTGATTAATTGATTGTAATTTCATGATGGCATTTTGCTGAATGATTTATCATTGCTCAGGACTGTGACTGTGTTCTGTGGGAAACAGATGCTAAAATATTTTGTGCTGATGAAGCTCGTTTCAATTTGAGAAACAGAGGGAAGGAAGCCGAGGGTTATCCGACATCTGCAGTGTCTCTGATTTTAAATAAACACAGATCAACAGATCAGCCAGATGAAACAAATGTGAAAAAGATTCAGTCTGATGTGTGTGTGTGTGTGTGTGTGTGTGTTTTCACTTATCTTGCTTACGTGCGAGCCAGCTCGACGAGCGTTCTGCTGAATCCCCATTTTCCTTTAATCTTCACTCGCAGTTTATGCTGAGATGAAGCATAATGCACATCAATCAGAAACACACACACCAATGCATATATCAAAGATAAAATTAATAATATCAAACAGAGTTATAAATATGTAGATTAGGTTCTTACCCACTGCAGACAAACACATGTTTGCAATCACAACAAAACACATTGTGACACCAGCATGAACCAAGTCGCCAGTTTTAAACGACTTAAACACAGCGGCTGCTTGTAAAACTCTCTGTTCTCTGTTCGAGCCTCGCAGAAAACACGATTTAGAATAATAATAATAAATGATTGTTATTATTATTACAGGCAGTGTGGATAAACTCCGTATCGTATCCGAGCAGAGATGATGATTTTATTTCCAGCTGACACATGTACGTGATGCTGTCGCTGTGTGACTGCGGGGCATTTGTGAAGTAAAGGTCGACCCTTCTCTTTCGCTCTTGTACACACACCTACACGACCAGCTGAAACGGACACGCGGCTCAAAGCAGCTGCACTGTAAAAGCCCACAGAGCTCTCACCTTTAAACAGGCTTCACACCAACCCCGGGATGTGGCAGAGAGACGTGTTCAAACGCTCAGGAGACACAGGATCAATTCACCAACACACGGTGTGTGTGTGTGTGTGTGTGTGCGTGTGTGTGTGTGTGACCCAGGTGGAAACAGGCCCATGCCGAGCCCATCTCACATCAAGCTAAGGCTAACAACTCCAAATCTAAAAAACACATTATCCTTCTGAATATTATGGGTTATATTCTAGAACACAGGAAACATGAATGTGCACCACCCCATCTGTCTCATTCCATCCTGAGCTTTGTGGATGACACCACCGCGGCTGGGCTCATTACAGGAGGGGATGCGGTGGAACATCTGTCCATGTAGTCGTAGCAACAAGCTGCTGAACACTGCAAAACCTGAGGAGATCATTGTAGACTTCAGACAGACCAGAGTGGAGCACACCCCTCTCCGCGGTGGAGGCACTGACCTCCTTCAGAGTCCTGCGAGTCCACACATCAGAGGAGCCGACCTGGTCGGTCAGCAGCAATGCAGGGATGGCAAAGGCCCAGCAGAGAGTACACTTCCTGAGGGTCCTCAGGAAGAACAAACTGAATGAGACCGCCGGTGACCTTCTACCGATCCAGCATCGGGAGAGTGATCACACGCTGCATCTGCCTGGGACGCCGGGAGCTCGGCTGCAGGCGGAGATGCCCTCCAGAGGGTCATAAACACACTGTCAGCTCCCTCTGCCCTCTCTAGAGATCGCCGTCTCCAGATTCCCGAGACGGTCGACCATTCTCGGTGATCCCTCCCACCCAGCCAATCACTGTTCCAACAGCTGCCTCCTGGCAGCCGGTTCAGGTCAATGAACGCCCGCACACGCAGGCTAAGAAGCGGCTTCTGCCCGTGAGCCATCACAGCTCTGCACAAGCACTTGGCTGGTCCTTCACCCTGCCAGTGTCTGTGCAATAATTCTGATTATGCTCTGCAAAACCTACCACACTGCTGCTCACAACGGCTGACTCACACATCCATGCTCATGTTCCAATAACTATATTTAGTATGTGATATTTTCCTCAGCTGAGTAAATAAAACTTCTTAGCTGTGTAAACATGTGTACAAAGTGTTTTCATGTCTGTGTTTTTCTCTCGTATCGTATTCTGCTTTATATACTTTATGCTGAACAATGGGAGAAGCACCTGTAATTTCATTATATGTGACTATAAACGTATTTATTCTCATTCTGAATTCGATGACAGCAATACTGAATCTCACTGTAATTCATTATAAAGGTTGGAATGAGGCAACAAAGTGCATTACACAGCTAACTGGGTGAGTCAGTAACGGGTGGCGGTCCAGCAGTTTGCAAACAACTGCATCTACAAATGCTGGAAACATTTCACATCAGGTTGTGAAGACTTTTAATATCTCACCAGCTGCAGTACATAACATGTCTGTGCTCAGGGGCTGAAACTGCGTGTGAATGCTGCTGCTGGCCCCCGGGGCACAATGCATGAATCCGTCACTGCACGGGGTCACGAGCACCTCCAGAAATCACCTGTGGATGCAGATGCAGGTCAAAGCTGCCATGCAGAGAAGAAGAACTGTGGGAACATGATACAGAAACGCTGCTGTCTTCTTCAGAGCTCATTAAAACTGCTCTGAGCTCAGATGAGAGGGACCATCTCTGAGCTCAGATGCTATGAGGGTGCATTGGTGCTTATGGGATTGGCAGCTTACACACCTGGAAAGGCACCATCAGTGCTGAAAGGCACATCCAGGTTCTAAAGCAACATCTGCAGCCACCCAGATGACGTCGTTTTCAGGGGAGGCCTTTCAGCCGGATGATGCTGAACTGCATCTATTGCAACAGCAGCAGAGCTTCTCGCTGGAAGCTGAACCCGACGGCCTGCAGCCCAGAAACAGACACAACCGAGCTGCTCTCCTCAGGCCCAGATGCTGTCAGAAGAGGAGCGGATGCTACATGGTGGTAAACACGTCCTCGCTGTAATGTTCCTGATATCAAATCCAAAACGAGCTAATATTTCTCATGAAACGGTAAAACTTCTATTTTCTTTGTTCTGCATCTGCCGTGCGTGCAGATGTCCAGCACAGGCTCTTACTATAACTGACAGAAGAACATGTTTCCCTCCTACTTTTGAACATTTAATTACCAAAACATTTCCATCATGCTTGAATAAACTGAACTCAAATCTAACGAGCGACACGTTAAAAAACAGAATCCACTGCTTTTCCTTGAGCTCACAGTAAAACCTCTTTGTGGGACATGAAAACAAATCCAATTCCCAGGGAAATCCTTTGACTCTGGAAGCTCAGTCAATGCTCCTGACACCTGTGGCATCGTCTTCAGCATGTGAGGAGCTGGATTTAACCCAGAGCAGGATGATGTTCTGGACACAAGCAAACAGAAACCAAACTGCAGACTTGTCCTGCCTCCTTCATTGCTCTCGGCATACGATATTCCCACTGCCTTTGTTAAAGAGGGAATGCCGTATCCAGGTGTACTGGACACACAACAAGACCGCGGCGAGTCGAACCAGGTACTGATGGAAACGCGTGTCAATTCAGAGGAAAAAACCTTTACTGTAAATGTCTAACAGTAATGAAACGAGCACAGCTGTTTGATTTCACTGGATAAACTCAGGTCATTCCTGATGAACTCGAGCTCTTTTTATTTTATTTATTATAAGTCGCAGTTTGTCCAAACACAGTTTTTTCATTGCTTGTAAGCAAAGAAGGATTTCAGCACCTAATTGTTACACTGATAAATGACAATAATGATTTTCCTTGTGTGTGCATGCATGCATGAATATACTGTATGTTGTCCCCAGGCAGACTGACAGGCTGATCCAAACTGGGAGGGTGTTCCACCAACAGATGGTGGTGGCGGCTCAGGCTTCGGCCTTCTGGGACTCAGTTTGGCCCGCAGTTGGACCAATTAGTCTGAGCCACAAAACATTATTATACTGAACAAATGTGCTTACAAAAGACCCCAAGTTCTAGCAGAACTGAGACACAGACACACCACAACGATGCATCATGTGAGTGGGTGAAATGCCCACATCCACGGAGGGTGTTTCAGGTTAAGGGGGACTGGACCTTTTGGTCAAATGTAGCTGATTAAATGCTGGGATGGAAAATTATTAGCTTCTGCATTAAAGTCAACAAATATCTGCCACAACATCTTTATGTAAGAGAAAACTTTATGCTGATGATACTATGTTGTACTTTAGTGTTTCTGTGCACCTGTAAGACGACTGTTCCAGCCTCCGTGACGTATTTGCTGCCATCCATCCCTGTGCTTGGCCTTTTACATTTGCTTTAATATTACAGTCTTACATACAGGTGACAGAAAAAGCTTCTTTGGCAGCCGCGATCCTGCAGAGACCCCGAAGTTAGCTTGTGTTCTGCTCAGATCCATGTTTAACTGTGTGATTGAGGCCTTTTCTCCGAGTGAGTCTGTAGGTTTAGAACAGAGGTCATCATCACCTACATTCATCCAAAGGCTGGAATGTGTCTCTGCAGACACTGAGGGCCAGGAGCTCCAGGAGGCTAAAATAAAATTTATATCCTAAGTAATGAATTATAATTACATAATCATTTCAACGCGATTTCTTGCACAGCAGCAGTCAAAAGTTTGGACACACTCAGCCACGTGTGTCCAAGCTTTACACACTTCTCTGTTATACTTATGGTTGCTATGGAAACACCACAGCTGTGTGCAGATGTTCTCATTATAGATATAATGAGCGCGGGAAGCAATAAAACATTAGTGTATCTGAGTGCACTCCACTTTTCAGAAGGATTTTTGCTGTTCATTACAAAAATGAGTATATGAAAAAAATGAAGGGTTCAGATACCAAACCTAAAATCTGCCGGGACACTTTTCTTTTAAAGAGCTTTTTTTAATCTTATGATAAGGTTCAGTAATTTAGTTTTACAGGCAATGCTGAGGTGCCTTTTTTCAAAAATGTAAATATATTAATTTACGTAGTTTTTAATAACCAGCTCCGCCCGCACGCGGGTCCTCCTCCTGCCACCTGGGAGCAGCCCTCACAGGAGACGGAGCCCCTCACGGCCGGGGGGGTCCGCCCGGCAGCCAGGAACGAGCCTTCCACAGGTTCACAGCCGGAAGTCACGTTACGACTTTTACTTCCTTTAGTTATTCAAGTTTTTCTGCACAGAACAAGGTGAGACTCACCTGCAGCTGTTTGCAGTCCGACCACCGCGCAGCGCTGAAGACTGACGTCACATGGTCCGAGCCTGCATTCCGATTGGTTCTGGGGACACACAGGCGGGCAATGGGAAGTGGCGTTTAGATGCTTTTTTAAATGATAAACTATCATTTTTCCTTAAAGATTGTCATTAATAATACTTACATGGACAAAAATCATGCTTTGACTGGTGTGTGGCGTTTAGCAGCTTCAGATCTCTTCCTCCTCACTCAGCCTGGACATCAAGACTGAGGGTGGAGTGAAAGCAGGAAGGATCCTTTGGTCCAGACTTCGTGTCTTTAACACCTAAACCTGCCTGAACAGTGAGTCTTCCTCCTGCAAATTTCTTTTGTTTGTTTGTTTGTTTTTAAGCTGTTTTTGTTTTTATTTATTTTTTGTTTCTATCTGTAAAACGGTGCAACAGTAGAGTTCGGCAGAATCAGGGTGCAGCTGTAAACTGTTATGTATTTATCCCTGTACAGTAAACTGCTCCATTCATTTTCTGATTGCACTACAAGAACAAGGAGCTTTAGTTACTCAGGCTTGCAGTTTCTGACATTCACACAGCCCACTGTGGACAGCCCACTGTGGACAGCACCACACAGAGAAGCTTCACTGGAGGGAAAGTTTCTGGCCTCTGAACACGAAAATGTTCCTGCAGTCTATTCTGGACTTTAAGGCCTCTCTCTGGAGAAATTGTAACTTCTGAATCTTTTGCATCTCTGAGACAAAGATTTTAATTTTGGAACTGGACACAAGCAGGTACAGAGAGGGTGACACAGATGGTGAGGTTAAAGAGGCTTTAATGAAGGGCGGGTGCAGGGCCTGAAGCAGCAGGAGAGACCAGGCTGGAAATCTAAAGATGCAGGTGAGCAGCTGAAGAGTGACTTTGTATAACGGGTGTAGATGGGTGGTGCAACAAAACAGCTCAATAAAGTCAGGACGGAGCAAAGCTGGGAAGAAGGAAGCACTAAACAGGAATATTGTGAAACTAACTGGGTTAATTATTATCAGGTCAGTATGAAAAGATCATATTAGGCAGATTTATCAGAAGTAAAGACGGGCAAAGGTTCACCAACTTGCAAAAAAACTAACTGTGGAACCTTTTCAGAATAGTGTTCTTCTATTAAATATCGTGAGGACTTTGAGTATCTGATTATCTACAGCACATAATATCATCAAAAGATTCTCGGTGCATCTTTATCAGCTGCTGCTGCAGGACGTGCATTAACACACCGACTGACGGGGAACTGAACAGGAAACAGAAACTGGTCTCTAATTTGCCAAAGTGCAGATAAATGGCAGAGCTGTGGCTGAGAGCCAGGACCAGCAAACTCCTGGGAAGTGAAACGCCAGAAAGCCACTGCAGGAACGTTGGCAGCAAAGTGAATGAGTGAAGGATCAAAGCAACGAACCTTTGAATGCATCAGAGAAGCAGTGAATGATGATGACGATGGTCCCTGAGCTGCAGCTGGGAGGTGCAGATGCGGACTTGCTG
Organism: Apistogramma diplotaenia; assembly: GCA_015052665.1. NCBI lineage: Eukaryota > Metazoa > Chordata > Actinopteri > Cichliformes > Cichlidae > Apistogramma > Apistogramma diplotaenia. The sequence goes on along the minus strand of VOQJ01020136.1, from coordinate 728 downwards.
TCAGATGATGCAGAGAACATGATGGTGTTAAACACAGTTTTTACTCCGAGGAAGCTGGTTTCTATTTTTGTGGATAAATAAAGTCTTAGTCACAGCTTCAGGTTCGGTGCTGAAGTCTCCAAATGAATATGAAACAACAGCGGATGCAGGGTGCTGTTGCCATGGGTAAGATTGATGCTATGTGTTTGGTGTGTGGAGGAAGAGGAAGGAGCTGCTGTTCCTAAAGGATTTATTTTTAGATTGTTTTCTTGTGTGTTTGGTGATGATTTATTAAGGAGCAGTCAGTCTTTATTTGTCATCCTTGTTTAACCTGCTTCGTCTACAGTCATGTTTCCCATTTCTCTCCTCTCTATCAACATGTTACTTTTTATAACATGTCTTATTTATTTTATTTTGTGGCCACTGAAGGAAGTACAATGTAAAGTATTATAGAATCCCATATAAATCCAGTCCCAGCTCGCCCCCCCCCCCCCGGGGGGCCTTTGCCCCCCCAGCTCGGTCCTCCACCAGAGGCTGGGCGCTCGAGGGTCCTGCCAGTATCTGAGCTGTGCTCTTCTGGACGGAGATCTCAGATGTTGGAGCCACTGTCTTCTGGTTACCACGGAGACCACTGTGACCTTCATCTTCCTCATCCTCTCCAGCTCCTCTCCGAGCCCCTGGTATTTATCCAGCTTCTCGCGTTCCTTCTTGATGTTGCCGTCACTTGGTATCGCCGCGTCCGTCACTAC
>VOQJ01020130.1:0-10324 GCA_015052665.1 Apistogramma diplotaenia | reverse complement strand
ACACTGAAGATTTTTGGATGAGAGGCTATACAAACAAGTCTAATTGGTTTTGATTTGGGTATTCTAATAACACGCACACGCACGCACGCACACACACACACTCCAAGCAAACCTGAAATCACACCCATGATGTCTGCAGCTGTCCGTGTCCACAAAAGAACTCTGTTTGAACTTGGTGGCTGTAGCAGGTCACCCACCAATCGGAAGGTTGGCGGTTCGATTCCTGGCTGCTCCAGGCTGCATGCCAAAGTATCCTTGGGCAAGATACTGAACCCCAAGTTGCACTCCGACGCAAGCGTTGGAGTATGAATGCGTGTGCATGTTAGATAATAAGCGCTTAGCTTAGTTAAACATGGAAGTGCTTGAATGAATGTGGTGTGAATGGGTGAATGTAAACGTGTTGCATAAGCGCTGAGTGCTCTGAAGAGTAGAAAAGCGCTATATAAGAACTAGTCCATTTACCATTTGAACAGTTCAAAAACTATCAAAGATAAGATTCTGAGTTCTGGCTAGGTAAGTGTAAAGAAATTACATTTTCTATGCACAGTCACCCATTTTCAGAGGCTCAAAATTAATTGGACAGTTGACTGGCAAAGGAGTTTCATGGCCTGTTACTTCATGACAAATAACGAGGGGCTGACATAATATCTGAAGAAGATTCAAACTGTTGAATTTGATTTAACAGCTTTTCACTGTAATCTTTAAGTTGACACCCAAAGACATGTCAGTTTGAGTGAAGAAAGCCATCACTGGGTAGAAAAAAATAAATAAACCTACCAGACAGAAGACACTGAAGACAACTAAAGCACATGATGAGAGAATTATTTCACTAGTTAAAAACAAACAGGTTGACAACTTCTAACCAAATCAAGAAGATTGGCAGGAAGTAGGCACATCACTGTCATCATAACTGAAGTTGGCAGCAGTGAAGGCCGAGTAACGGGGAGGAAAGGGAGGAAACAGTATTTAGTGATGTCTGTGGGTTCTACACTTCAGGCATTCAGACATTAACTACAAAGGACTTTCATCCAAGTGTTTAACATTAATGTGTCCAACTGAGTCTCTGAACAAGAGGGACTGTGTAAAAAATGACTGTAGTTCTTAAACAGTTTTTGGGAAGCATCTTGAATCTAAGCTGAAAGACTGCACTTTACACAGTGTTTGATTTAAGATTGACCATGGTGGCATACAGGAGCAAAATTACATATATTGTCTTTGCCCACCAAATTGTGGACTGACTGTAGGTTTCATTTTATGTTCAAAAATATAAGCGGAAGATGCCAATATTCTATTTTTGTTTTATGTGTAAGTTGTGATCGTGAATGGTTCAACCAAGAGAAACTGGAACATAATATTAATTTCCCCTCCACAAAATGAGGCACATGAGTTAAGTACAATGGTATAAATTTAGACCACTAATGCCCAAGATTCTGCTTACCTGTAGCTCCAAGCTGAGTCCAGTGTTGCCCACTAACAGCAGGCTGATTGCGTCAAACAGTAAGTTGCCTTCTCCATCACAGTTTAGAGGCAGGAGGCCCCTGGGTGCATCAGGTGGGTACAAATAAAAAGCTGCATCGTCAACACCTGCCCACACAGGGAAATCCTGACAGGTGGTGTGGGGCAGCTCAAAGGCAGCGAGGACCTGCTCCACCCTCCGGGCCACTTCAGTCACGGTATCCAGGCTAGAGCTCTCTGTGGCCTCCTGGAGCTCTCCCAGAGCAGACAGCATGACTTCATCCCTCTGAACCATACCTGTGGATCACACAAGCTGCAAGCAAGGAGGAGGAGACAAGACCTAAAGGAAAGGAAGTAGGGGGAGAGGAAAATTCCAGATCCTGGGAAAACTGAAGGTTTTCTGAGATTTAATTATGTAAGCTGGTAAAACAGTTGGGAATAATCATAGAAAATGTGCCCATGTTTTTATCCCATTAAACTACATTACTGATGTTACTGTGGCTGACACACATAAAAAGCAGCAACTGCAGATTAATACAATTAATCTCCTCTTCCTTAATTAAAAGCATGTCTCTTTAACTCCCCTGCTTAAAAGGAAAAGTTGTTTTTCTAAATGTAAAATTATGATGTTTTCTGCAGAGGCATAAGTGATAAAAACGTAATAATGTCCTGATTGTCAATTATAAAATTAAAGAGACCCTAAATATAACTACATGCCCCACCCCTTTAACAGCGCTGTATGAAGTGAACGAGCCAACACAGGTAAGTTACATGTTAAATTATAAACACTGGAATCTCTAAATGCGCCACAACCAAAATAAAACTTTTTTAATCATTCAGTTTTTTGTTTTGTTTTCTCCTTCAGAGGTACTAATCTGTTAATTAAGAAAAAGAAAAACTATAGCGAGTAAATCATAATTCCGTAGATTTCCAGGTATATATTTAATCCAACAAAAAGTCTGAAAAACTGGTCTGACTCATAGTTGGACAGTGTTTCACTTTTTTTTGTATACTTTGAAACGTTATAGAGCTTAAAGAAAAAAATAGAACGATTTCAAAGTCATTAATCAGTATACGGCCCAATTGGCGCTGCGCCTGGGTGTTTTGGAGGTCTCATTTAGCCGTTTCTTTTCTGCAAACTCTTACCGATCAGTTTAACTATCTATCGCCTGCTTTTTCAACAAAACTGAACGAACAACACAAAAACAACTCCGCATCACTACGCAAAGCAACGACGGACGCGACGCACCTTTCTTACCTGAGCGCGCGGTGACTTGGGTTGAGTTTCAGCCACGAACTCGTAACGCGGGGTTTCACAGCTGATCTTCTGGTTTCACGCTGAGAGATTTTTAGTCCATTCGCGACAGTCCTGTCCTCCGGTGTGCAGTTGAAATTTGGACATTGATTAGCAGCACCTCCCATCAGGAAACAGTCAATAGACGATCGGCTTCTCCCTCGATGTGAAACACCTCCTTCTTCTCTCGTCTTCTCCGCCTGCTCCTCCTCATGTCGAGCCAGGGTCAATTTCAATGTGAAGTGTTAACAGGAGCAAATGTGTTAGCGGCCAGATGAAGTGGGCACTTGTACTTTTTTCACACTGAAAAGTTCACTTTCAAGGTTATTTGTCAAGTGCTCTCGGCTTCAGAGTGCAACAAGTGCTTAGTTTGGCTTCATTAATAAACTCTCCTCGTCTTTATGCTGCATAAAAATGAAGAGTTTAACTGTATTACTTGTTATACTTGAATAAAGTTTGCTTTGATTTTACCTTTTCGTCCACTTAGAAGTCTGTGAAGTGAAGTTTTAGTTTGTACTCAGCAGACAGTGATGAGAAGTGCTGCTTTCTCAGTTGAACTGGATCTGTGTGGACATGAGACTAGAAAAGGCTCCAGGTCAACTTGTTTCTCCACTGTATCACTTCTAGCACCTCCTCTCCTGCCTTTTGCAGGATTTCAGTAATCAAGGCCTTTTGTTCCACACACACGCACAACAATCCCAGTGGCTCTGCCCCAACCCCCCACAGCTGGAGGACACTCACTGACTTTTTTTTAAATCTCCCCCATTGCATTCACACACCAGGGGACAAGAGCATTTGTCCACCCCCCCATCACCACCACCACCACCACCTCCTCCTCCACCAACACCACCACCACCTCCTCCACCAACACCACCCAAAAGATCTGTGCACTCCTAGGTATGAGCAGACTCACTGGTGCCTGAGTTCACTGGGTTCAAGGCTTTGGTCTGAACCTTATCAGCTAATTGGTCAATGTGTGAATGTGGTTGCTCGTGTGGGGGCTTCACAATAAAATTGTAACATTTTACACTTTGGCTTGTATAGTTAACACTGCAAATAATGCATACAAACACTCACTTGTTAAAAGATGCAGCTATAGGTGTGTGGATCATTTCTTTTCCTTCCTTCCTTCCTTCCTTTAAATTTGCATCCACTGTCTTATTTTGAAGTGATTACTGTTAAAGCTGCACTGAAACTTTCAACCTTTCCAACAGAACTTTATTCCTAATGTTGCATATGAGCTGGGTTTTGTCCTCAAAGGCTTTTGCAGTTTCTGCTGCTTTGGTCAGGTTAGTCTTGGAAAAAGAGCTTCTTGATCTCACTGAGACTTTGCTCTGATGAATAAAGGAAATGAGAGATTCCATTAATAGTTATTGTAAATCTGCCTGTGAGGAACATTTAATGTACTTTGATAACTTCTGTAACATTTTAAACCATCTTTGTGTCACTCTTAAATCCTTCATTCCCTTTACTTTAGTGTCTTTTGGACAAGTGGCAGAAAAGCTGCTCTAACACCTTTCAGTTCTCGCATTCCTATTTTGAAGCATGTGTCAGAATATCTTTATCAGAATCTGATAAAGATATTTACTTCTAATTAACACTATATGCAACAAGAGCCATTAGCTGATTCCAGCCAGGCTTCTCATGTGTATTCATGCCACCTTTCTTGTCAGTGTTTGTGTCTTCACCATCTCCTCAACCCCCGCAGACTCCTGCCTTTAGCCTTAGGTGTGTAGATTAGCTGTGCTGTGCTGCACTGTGAACACAGTAGTGGGCTGGCTGTAAGTATTTAAAATGTAAATAGGGCAACACTGGGACCGGCTCCGGGAATTTCTTACCTGCTGTGGATGCGTGTCTGTGTGTAAGTGTGAGAAAGACGAGCTAAGGCTTGAGATCGCATCTAACATTGCACACATTTCATTTACAGTGACGACACAGGCAACATGAAGTCTTGCTTAAATTGCTAGATGGTCAGGTTTTTTTTGCACTCCATCACTTGCAGAGAAAATGCTTAATTACTAAACAATTCAGCTGGAACATACCACAACACTGGTTGTGAGTTTGCGTGTGTGTGTGTGTGTGTGTGTGTGTGCGTGTGTGTTATAAATGTTATCAAGCCTGTGTTTTATGGATGCATATGTGTTTCAATGCTGTTGTCTATCACCATGTTTGGTTTGCAGAGCAGACATACTGCATGAATGGCTGCTTAACACTGAACTGATTAAGCAAAATATAAATATTTAAGTTGGGGAATTAACACAAAATGCAGAGTTTTATTAAAAAAAATCTAAATACACATACATACAAGCAAACATATATCTTTTTATAATCGACTGAGTCTCTAAAGGACTAAGATTATCTTAAACCCGGCCTTCCTTTGTTCTAACCACTGCACACCTGTAATCAGGGCTTTTGTTGTCTTGCTTTCTCGACACTTGTTGTAATGGCCAACTGAAAGCTGTTAAAAATTCTTAATCTGTTTCCAGTGACTAGTGCCACTCCTACCTATTTTGTATTCCAGGTGTCTTTCTTTAGTTGTACTGTCCAAATGCTGTTGCCATTGTCTTACATTAACATCCACGTTTGCTCCCCGGAGTGACTCGTTCTGAACTTGTCTACTTTCCCAGTTTCACAGTAGTTCATAAACTAGATGGTGGTGATTTCAGACTGCTCCCCTTTTAAGAGGTGAGGCCCTACTGATGAGCACAGTGGATCTCTGCATACCTGTAAATCCTGTATGTGCCCACCTGGGTCACACGCTGGATTCAGCAATTTATTGCTCTAATACAACAACATCCAAATTGGCTCCAGAGGCTATAACTAATTTATTTTGCCTATCTTTTTTGTTTCATCAAGCTTCCCTTAGATGACTTTCTTTACTTGGCCATCACTTGTTCCATGCGGAGCCACTTTCTAATACTGGTGTTGTTTTCATTGCCCCTAATCAAATACTCAGAGCACAAGCCTGAATAATATCCAGGTCTGACAATGCCTTCTTGGCTGTTGAGCCATACACCATTCATCAATATTCCTTATTTGCCCAGAATATCATTGGACGTATATATATATTTTAATAATGCAATATCAGCTCCTTATTCCAGCTCCACCACATAACCCGTGACATTGACCTTCTTACTTTTCTTCTCGATGTTACTCATTTGCACTGCATGGTAGTCTGAGGTCAAAAGTTTTCTACTTTCACAAGGTTATCTGCTTTTTCTCTGCTGATTTCTATTTGATTTCTTTTTTTTTTTTGCACATTCAAAACACAATTCTATTCCCCATCTTTCTTTATTATATATTCAACATATAATTCCGTTGTGCAGTTTGATCATCAACTTGTTTTTTTGTTTTTTTTTCACCACAGCATATAACTTTTCCACTTCAGATAACACTGCAGCCGGTCTGTTTTAATTAACCTGAGCAGAAAAGGTTGTCCAGGGTGGAGCCTGCTTTGAAGACGAGGCCCATGAAAAGAACTAAAGCACGAGCTACGGCAGATTGGGGAGGTGCAGGGGTGGAGTCTCGTTGCGATGAACTGTAGTTATTACTATAGCTTTTTCTCTGTTCTTGCTTATTTTCAATCCTGTGTCTGTGTTTGTGTGTGTGGTATTACTTCAGGAGGGTAAAATTACTTTAGAGGAGTAACGTGTCAGCTTTTCCTTTCACTGTTCCTGACAGTGACAGTTATACACTGTGGCACCAGACAATGTAGGAGTTTGATATGTGGGGGCCTCCACAGATCTGGGAAATGTTTTCTGCATGTGTCCAGATATTGATGAAGATAAATGTTTGGGTAGGAAATCTCTTCGTCCAGAGGAGTCACTTCCTATGCTAAATAAATGCCATTCATCCATGTGAGAGTATGAGACAGGCATAAAGCACAGTTATGCTCCATCCAAACCACCCTGACACAGCCATGTTTGTCATCTTATCATCTGCTTATTTTAAACCCACTTTTGCAGGCAAATATTTAACAGCATAAATGACATTTCATGCTATTAGCGACCCAGGAAATACACACAAGCAAATCACTGGATAAAAACTGAAATCTATAAAGGAAGCAGCATATTTTTTTTGTTTTAATAACTAACAATATTTACAGTACAGAAAATCAATGCTGAGAGATTGGGGGCAACAGCAAAGTTTACATTTTACACTATTTGTACATGACACAGGCATATTCTGTGGACTCGCGCTCTTGAACTCACAGTCTGTCTGAGGCAGCAGGGAGAATAATGTCTGCATAGATCACATCACTCGCATTCATAACCTAAACACACACAAATACATTTATTCACTTCCAAAGCAGCTAAGCAGCTTCCATCTTATGTTCTTTGAATACTTACACTGGTGGAATGCATTGTGTTAGATGGCTCATTAGGCAGCTGGATTCCTACAATAAAAACACATACATTCATATTATTGATACATGTGTATTTCAACTGACAACTACACAGGTTGCAGTGACACATCTAACATTTGCAAAATATCTTCAAAATTGCGACATTAAGGAGAACTTACTGCCTTTTCTTTGGTTAACAACAAATGCTGCAACCAGCAGCGCCAGTATTGCACATCCCACCACCCCGACCACGGCCGCAGCTGTTCTGAAGATGGAGTGTAGGTGCATTTAAAATTGTCAGATAATTTTCTGTAGGGTCGAATCATGTTCTTCAAAACCATTTCGAACCCAAAAGAAATAAGCAATGCTTTCTGATAATAGTACCTTGGTGTATTTCAGCTTTACCAGGTTTACCCGTATTGTAATGAAATCACCTTTAACTAGTTAAGGGGCACTCTTTAAGTAAAGTATGATTAATTTGTTTATCATATTGCCACAAAAAACAGAAACAGATTTTGGCCAAAAAAGGTAAATTTACATATACATAGTAGACCTTTTTCTATTTTTATCCTATTCTGTACCTCGTGGTTGAGGTTCCTCACCTCCGATGAAGCCTCTTCCTCTCTCTTTCAGCGCTACAAAAATGCAGTCATTATTATCACTTCTCTTACTTTAATAGTTAAGTATCTACAATTGAGGATCAGCTATAAACAAACCTGGCACTCTGACTCGCAGCTCCACTGAAGTCTGGGCTTGTTCATCTACAGTCTCCCGGCACCTGAACTTCTTGTTTTCGGGACTTTGAAGAGTGACGGTCAGAGTTATATCACAGGCAGTCTGCCGCTTAATCCGATTCTGAGAGTCCTCACGTATCTGAGCACCAGTTTCATCCACCCACGTCAGACTGATCTGTTTTTGTTGCTGTGCACAGCAGTGTCTCTGCTCCAAATAGTTGAAGAGAATACACCGTAGTGACACTGTTTCACCAGGCATGAGGTTGGACTCTGGGGCAACTGAGGAGACTGAAAGGAATGAGAAAATCTGTTAGTTGAGCAGATTCTGCCCTCACAGTTTTCCCATTAGAAACCCTTTAATGTTGACAGTGCTTACGGTTGTGAGGAGAGGAGACACCTGGCCTCCGTTGGCAATGGTGATGTCCATCTGTGAGATCTTTGATTTGCAGAGAGCATTTTGAATCGTTGTCCTGTGATCTGGATGTTTGGATCACTCCGTTAGTTACTATAGCAATGTTATCACTTGCTTGTTTAGTGCTGAAATGTCATACATGAAAGCAGATAAAATCTTTACCACACGGGACTAAAATATTATAATCCCTTTCTTCAAATATTAAACCATCTTCCCCAGTTACACCTGTGGAAAGAAGAGGCTCGGGTTAAGATGCTGTGAGTAAAAACTGGGATTATCAGACTAAGGTAACATAAGGCTTAGTTCATTTGTCTTTCACTGTACCTGTTCTGATCAAAGATAAAAGCAGCAGCCGCATCACAGTATGAACATTCTTATCCATCTTGTGTGTGAATCTGTTTTTTAGCGAGAGGCAAAATTGAGCTTTACCGTCATTATTCGTCACTCTTCAGTTGAAGCTGAACTTCCTGCATTTGCCAACATCCTCAAGCAGCTCACAACACTTGAGCAGAACATTGTAATCCAGCCTTTTTGTGTAATTTCCTCTAGCACATATTGTCCGTTTTGCTGGGGGACACAGCTGATTTTAGAATAAATTTCTAAATTCTCACACTTGTGCAGTACATGGACAAGCTCCAGACGACGTCTCCCATCTCCTTGTTAAATACACTGCTGCTCCCTGTGTTCTTTCACAAGCTCAAAATCTATTGTGTCACTCATACGAGACTGTTTTATTTTTAAATAAAAACATTTGAACGTGGTTCTCTTTTGATATTGCATTATCAGTAGTTGTACAGCACTTTTTGACTTTTATATCTGCAGAAAATACTATAGAAATAAACTTTTCTTATGAATTCTCCGTCACAGCTTACCTTAAATTACTGGATTAAAGTGTTCATTTTGGGTCAACAGTGTTTTCCTGTTTTATTTTGTAATCACATTTGTGCCTTCTGTTGTTTTGCTTCCTTTGCTTTCCCGCCTTTTTAAAATTTGGTTTTGAGTTTGAGTTAAAATTTTGTCCATAGATTAAGTAGACCTATTCTGGATACCTGTCCTATAAAATAATATTTTGCTACCATATTTCTACTAAACTATCATGTAAATAGACATAAACCCAACATTCTGTAACGTTCTAGTTTTGAGCTGCCAATGGTTTGATTTTGTCCCATAGACCTGACAAACCTGCCTGTGATGGTCTGCTCCACTGCAGTTGTGACTCCCTAGTTATCACTCTTTCAAAGCTCTGTTTACATGAGAACATTTTCACGTGAAAACTCTAAACTTTTGTTTTTGAATTGCTCCAGTCTCTATCTAATTACGGAAAATGCAAGTTGTGCTCAGCTATACTCACAGCGTAAATTGGGCTAGCATAATCTGGAACAGTATTTTTGGTGCAGATGTCCATAACTTTGCGATTGCAGTACTTCAGTGTCTACCGCTACAGAAGAGCGAGCAAGAATAAAGAAAGTACATTTTTTTAAGTGGCAGGTAATTTCAAATGCAGTGTTTCTAACAACTCAACAATTATCAGCAAATACACAAACTGTTTCTGTGCTATTTGTCACACAATGTGTCAGCTAACTGAAGGTACAGCTAGCTATATCGTCGATGTTAAATTACATCAGTGCGTCTCAAATAGTGGGGCGCACCACCCTGGGGGGGCGTGGTACGCTGCCAGGGGGGGCACGTCTGACCCCGGTGAACCTGATTTTTTATTTTTATTTATTTATTTTTTGCCGTACTTGAATAAAGTGTAATTGCACATCCACTGGAGTAGGTGGCGGTGGCGAGCTCATTGTCAGAGTTTGCACAGTAAGTAATAGCTCTATGGCGGCCTTCTCAAACTCCCGGCCCGCTTCCGGCCCCCATTTGGCCTTTTGAGTTACTTTTTTAACATTTTGCTTTCTCCTCCAATTAAGAGGGTTATGTGGAATGTCAAAAAAGTAACTTAAAGAACAAAATTGTACTATATTTTTAACACCAAAAACGCCAAAAGTAGGGGGCTTGGCCGGAAGCTGGCCAAGGGGGCACGCAAAAGGTTTTCTCCTCCCTGGGGGGGGGGGGGGGGGGCGGAAAAAACAGAA
>VOQJ01020127.1:0-19765 GCA_015052665.1 Apistogramma diplotaenia | reverse complement strand
CTATTAGAATTGTATCTTTTCTTTTCTTCTCCACAATTTGACACCTTATTGTGGTGGAGGGGCTTTGTAGTCTGGGGGCTGGGGGACAGCCTATCTGATCTGAATGCAAGTAGTGTTCTGTTACTGGACTTCTGTGCAAAACTGTCCATAACAAGCACAATGTCCATATGTGGACGTGGCCAAAGACTGATTTTGTAAACCTATCATCAGATCTACGGTCGGTTGAACCCACGGTTCTGTACAGTGGGGTCAAGAAAAGAGCTGAGTTGTCAACTGATCACCATCTGGTGGTGTGGGCAGGTGTTGGGTGCCTGTTGGTAATCCCCGAACCGGATGGTGAACACCTTAGGTGAATGAGTCGCTGTGGGACTTCAGAGGCACCATCAGGCCAAGCAGGACACAGTTTGGGTAGTGGCTGAAGCAAAAACTCAGGTGAAGCCACGGAAGAAGCCGTTCGGACAGCTTCAAAGCGATTCTGGCAAAGCATCAGGCGACTCGAGATCGATTCAGATTTGTTTGATATTATATATCTCAGCTGGTCTGGGAACACTTTGGTCTCCCCCTGGATAAACTGAAGGAGGTGGCTGGGGAGAGAGAGGTCTGGGTCTGACCCCTCAACCCGGCCACAGATAGGTGGGAGAAAATGGATGAATGGAGGTGTTTTTGCTTTTGGGTTTTGTTTTGTTTTTTCTTGCCTGAATCTGGCACACAGAGACATTCACATTTAACCTATGTGATAACTGTGCCTATTTTTCTGGGCTGGCATAAGAGCTGGCAGTCACACTGCTGTGGAGACCACTTGAAAAGAAGAGCGGCTGTTTGTTCTGTGAAAGCACAGATCAACCACGGGGCTACAAGATAACTCACATGTGACTCGTGTGCCGAATACGAACCGTTTGTGAAGCAACCTGATCCACAAACGTGCGTAACTTTATGAATGTATATATTACAAACTGTATGTATTATTTGCATTGTATATGTAAGAACCTTTTGTAACCATGGTAACATGGTAACCATGAGTTTCAGCACGTCACAACCAGGCAGTCAAAAAGAGTCAAAGCTGCAGTCTGTTGTGTCTGAATGCTGCTCTCTGAAAACATCCACTGCTGCCACACTGCTTTACATCATTATCATAACCTGTGGTTTCTGTGTGGTCACATTACACTAATAAAGCTCACAGTTAATCATTTCATTTCTGAGTTATTTGTGAAACCACATACATTAGGGGCTTTAACGTGCAACAAGTCCTGAAGCCAATCACTAGGTTTTCATTTCCTCACATCAGCTCCTAATGATGCTGGATGGCAAACGAATCAGTGTTAAAGCTGCATGACGTCAGGATGAGCTCCTGCCTGCTTTGTTAAAATTAAAACTCTACGACTGCATCTGAGCAGGTCCAAATCACTGGGATCACATTAAATGGCTTATCTGTGTGTGATATCAGATTACGTCCACACGGACAAAAAAAAAAACAGCCTACTTGCTTAATTAGCCTAAATGAACTATAAGTAAATATGGAAAACGACTATTTTCTGCACATTAAATCATCATAACCTTGTTATTTATACCAAAATGGTAGCAATGGATTTGGAGACTACCATAATGAACATGACCAACAGAAGATCACAGTCATCACAGCACAAGAGATACTGAGGGATGAGTGTTAAATGTTCTGTAATTGTTCCTCATATTTTCAACAAACAGGATTGAGACAATATACACAGCTGCATTTCTACACTTTTCACTGCAGTAAAACACCTTTCGGTGACGCACGGCACCATGAGCCACTTTACAGCATCCGCCATTTTGATTCGACACGTGAAGCGAGCAGCTGCAGAGGATTTCTAGCAGCAGCCCGCTCTGAGAGCAGTCACCATCAGCCACCACAGCCAGCTGCTTCTTATGCAAGCATGCACGTTTCCCTTGTGGTTTAACTACACTTCTGGGATCCTTTTAAGTTATCAGAAATGGGTGCTATGAAGAAACTCGTAAATATCACAACTGACCAATCAGCATTAAGTAGAATTCTTGTGTTTTATGGGCAAAGTTAGCTTCACCGAGGAGAAACGAAAGGACAAGAATGTTTCAAATTCAACACATTGACCCTGTAACTGTGAAAACACAAATAAAATACGGGCTCTTTTGTGTAGAACTACGGCGGCCCCATGCAGGTAATGTGTGTTGTAAGTGCATAATTCATATAATACTGTAGATACATGTTTGCTATTAGCTGTTTGCTGTTAGCTTGTTGCTTTGGCAACAGTTCAGCCACATTGTTGTCGCTCCAAAAACACTCTGGCTGTGTTTCGTGAGTTAGTCTTCGGTTTGGTTTGCTTTTGCAGCGTTTTCTATTTGCTCTGGTTTTCTTAAGTTGCAGAGCATTTGACCTCTCGGTTTAGCGCCACTTAGCACTGGCTCTATAGCTCTATAGCACCCCCTGCTGCTCCCCAATGGAATTAATGGAAGGATGGCTAACCTGGAATGGCTCTGGTTAGACAAAGCCTTTCTCCCTGCATTACCATTAAACTTATATTTCTTCTTTGAATCATTATATGTTCTTTTCATGATCTGCTGGTTAATTTTTTCAAAACCACTTTTCAAGCCAACTGTGAGTATTTGATACAAAAAAGAACTTTATAGTGGATACAGTCCAAAAACACACATTTTAATATTAGCTCAAAAAACATCTAATACCCCAAATGGCTACATTCTCCATCATGCTACTGTGGTGGCATCTTTAACTGTTTCCTGCCTTAGCCACTGCTTCCTTGCATTTGTTTATACTGTGTTAGCAGCCTGCTATAAATGCATAATTCACATCCATTAATTTGCATGTCAGAGAAGTAGATTGCTCATTTGGGATGCAAATACCTTGACTGCTCTGGTAAAGCAGGAAAATGTGAACAACACTGATAAGCACCCATGAGACAGAGAGAGGAATGAAAAAAGGTGACGCTGGCATGTTAAAAGCACTAGAAAGGGATTTCATAGACAAAGAAGAAATGGAAAGAAAAGGAAATAAGGGAAGAAAAGCAGCTATTTTGTGTTCAGAAGTGGATATATGAATGTTCATGAAAAGAAAATGTAGCCAGAGAGGTGTATCAAGAGAGAAAGAGGTGCCAGAACAATGAGTACAAACTGCTTTAGCACCCATGCTTGCACCCACAGACCAAGCACACATTATTACATAAAGCGAGCATGCGCGCGCGCACACACACACACACACACAAACACACACACAGTTACCATTTCCACCTGCCATTTTAGACGCAGTGCACACCCTAATGATGGGTAGGAGGCAAGAAAAGAAAGGGGAGGCTCCTTTCATGCTTTCAACCACCATCCGCCTGCAAGGTAATTTACTGCAGTGCTGTTGTACCTTACGCACACATGTACACACCAAATTCCCCAATCACTCTCTGTGTGAACAATACAATCAAGCCAGGCGGCGGAGCGAACGTAGTCAATACCCTGACACCAAATTAACCAGAGTCTTTCTTCTCTTTTAACCAGTCCTGTCCCAAACTTTACCTCCGTGCTTCCCCGTAGCGCTCCCGCATCTACATTTTTTATACTTGCACGTGTAGAATAAGGCAATAAACATTCAGGCTGTGTCTGGAAGGCATGCCCTGGGAAAATCCTCTGTGCTGTGATGCATTTACTATTCTTGTTTGAAAGAAGAGAGGAAAAAGTAGGTGGTTGGCGTGAGCATGCGTGGCCACTGTGGATGCAGAAACAAAGACTTTAACAAGATTTTTGGGAGCACAAATGCATAAATATTTTAAAGGCAGCACTGTACCGATGCATGCCAATTTAATGCGCAGAGGTAAACACTGGAATACGATGCATCTACTCTCCAAAAACGAAGGAGGAAAACGACACTAAATAATTCAAATGTACTCTGCTGTTTGGCAGGGAAATCCTTAAACTTTAAACTGTTGCAGCTTTATGTAGAACATTGCATACGGAGGGCTGCGGACCCGATACCTAACGCTCAGCGTATACGTGTGTGTGCGTTATTTTGCAACTAAAGCGATTTTTGTGGAGGACAGATTTAAGACCCAGATGGTTTGGCATGGAGTCTGTTTGCTATAGGCCAACTGCTTGCACACACATGAACATGCATGCACACACACACACGTACACACACACACACACACACAGATGGGAGAGGTGGGGAGCCAATCTGGTGAGAAAAAAATGAGAGAGGAAACAAAACCTAAGAGATTTTTATAGAGGAATCAATCCATCCATCAAATGTCTGTGTAATGGACAGACAGTTTAAACAGAGGAAGGGATTCAAAAATGATTTAAAAATGCCGATAATAATAAGACATATTGTTCAAAAATGCTTCACATGAAGAAATAAAGTACAGGAAACAATAACCAGCAATAAAACATATAATACATGGTTTAATATGGACGTTGATCGTGGTCTGGTATGGAGGCTAGTCGCCCCCAATCCAGTGCTTAGTCCTGTGGCGCAGAGAGGAATTTCTCACCCAGCAAAAACTTGAAGAAAGACAACTTTGCAGATAACATCTGCTTAAAAACTGGAAGGCGAAAATAAATAAATAAATATTTAAGGGGAAAAAAGCGACATCTAGCGGTCGTGGACAAAAGTACGTTTAAATAACGTGTTCGGTTTTGTCCGGCAGACCCCAGAAAGACACAAATACCCCAACCATAACATTTGTTATTCATGTACGGAAGTCATTCTATTGCCAATTGATACTTTGACATGACAGGCTGGGAGTGAACCATCAACCTTCGCGTTGATAAATTACTATTGTATCCTCCGAGCCACGGCAACATTACCCACGGACAGGTCCATACGACACGTGAAGCCGTTGGAAACTGAATATAGGTCGTATTTCAGGGCCCTGCAGAAATGACGGATGCTTACGTTTTGATTGGAGCACATGTTGGCTGTGCCACCTACATTAGCACAGATGCATAGACTTCTCTCAGGTACGTTGAGCTACAGACGCACTGGTTTACATGAAGTTTAGGTAATCACGGACCAACTGTGGCTCATCCCTCTCCGTAAATGATTTTAGTTTATAAACGCATGTTTGAGCATTTGAAAGAAAAAAGTTGGTTACACTTGAGAACTGGACCTAAAGCTGAAACCATGGCAACCTAACCATAGTTTTAACTGAGACGTGACCACTCAATAAAGCATCCCTTTAGAACCCATAAAATATTAAGCTCTTATTTATAACATTTGGCGTACAAGCCACCTGAGTTGTATGCATATGTGAAAATATCCATAATTCTGTTTGACCCAAGTAAATATTTGCAATAACGTGCTAAAAGCCTGCAGGCAAACAGCTCACCATCTTGCTTCTTCTGCACTCACCTACAAAGCTGCCGATTGTTAGAAAACAGGCTGCTGCTTCTTCCTCGTTTGTTTTTCACTGCTGGAAAACGAACATCGTGTCCCTCGAGCCTCTCCAGCAAATGCTTTTATGAACCTTGATCCATTTCACACTCATGTTTGCATCACACCGGGTTTATTCAATGACTCCCTGAATCTTTACAATGACCTTGTTCACTTATTCAGGGCTGGCTGATTATCACGATAATTTTGATTACTACTGAGATTATGATTATCTGCCACGCACGCACATGCTGTAACACGTCTGCTAATGTATGAATCTTCAAAATAAAATTTGTCCTTCTTATTCGCCTGGATTCATTGTAGCCAGTATAAAAAATATATATAAAATGAGATGCATTCGATGACTTTAAAAGGATGTTTATCCACATGGCTGTAGAAGCTAAATATGAACTTTTCCATTTCACTCATTGCACCTGCATGATGGATGTGAATACAACTCACATCAAAATACTTGACAGCTCTCAGTTTCTCCTGTTACTCCCTGTTCATATTAGACATATCTTTGGCGGCCGGTTAGTGATGTCAGCGTGTCTTTGTGAGGTAGATGGATACACAGATGCACTCTGCAGGCTCGCTTTTATGAACTTCTGAATTGGTGTTGGATGAATCACATTAGTTACCACTGCATTGTTGTTCTTGGCCTTCATGCATTCATTATACTGCAGCTTGTGGTGTCTTTACAGGCAGTTGAACGAGTCAGTTGTGTTGCTTTGCGGTACAGACGCAACTCCACAGCACTCGGTTAACCAAGAGTCAGTATTTCCAAATAACGGAGGGACAAGTTCTTTGCCTCCTGCTGCGCGAGACGTTTGAATTTTGTTGTATATGTGTTTTAATGTAGCGTTACTCATGCTGATCAATGAATCAAGATTAAAATTAAATGTAACTGTGCATCCCTGGTATAAACTGTCTATTACAGCCGTGTCTTTTTTGTCCAGCTGCACTTTAGCTCCCAGTAATAGGTACCACACCACTCCATTAGCACTTACAAGCATAAGGAAGGTCTAGTGGACTTCGGTCCAATGGGACCCACCTCCTCTTATTTAAACTGTCTATCAATCCACAACCTCCCAAATCTGTTTCCAGCACTGCAAAGCTTCAACTGTTCCTCCCGCTATTATTCACTAAATATCCTCTAAATATAACACAAGACAAATTTTTATTATTTTCTTCAACTCGAGATGTTTTTGGGGAAAAAGCTGCCAAAGAATATTGGCACAAATACAACTTGTGACCTGAGACAATAAAGACTGTGAAACTGGCCTTCCCTGTGTATGTAGGGAGCTTAATTTCAGGACAATTTAGTATCATTACATGTCCATTAGATTTTCAGTTGTTATGCTAAGAGCAGGGTTCATCCCCCACCTCTCACCGCGTTCCCAATCCACTCCGGTGTCTCGGGCTCTGTACCGGGTGGTTGTTAATTAATGCTCCCATATTATTACCCCCCCCCCTCTGTTGGATGAGTTGTTTTTGATATCCACGTTACACATACAAAGCCACACAGCACAACCAGAACCATTACGAAACCCCAAAGACTGCACTCCATTCAGCCCATTCAAGTGCTTGATTCTGAGACAAATTCTGCTGAAAGAAAAAAATGGTTTGCGAAAGAAAAGGAAGGGCAAACCGGGTGAAAAAAGGCCTTTAATGAAGACCAGACTACACTAGAATAGAATAGAGTAGAATAAAGTAACCTCTTCTTCGTCAGTTTCCATGGCAACAAGCCCTTTGGTGGGATGGTGGTGGAGAAACCTCAGCAGGAGCGTTTGAGAGAGGCAGCGTGTGAACATCTTCTGTGTGCACAGACTTTAAAAGCATATGGAAATATATGGAGAATGCTGCATGCACACACAGAAGTCCATTATGTTTCAGTATTCACACACTGTAGTCAGAAGTCTCTGATACAGACCACAAGAAAGAGGGCTGAGAGGCAGAGGGGGGATGCTGGTAAGTGGAAGTTAGTAACAAGAAGGTAGAAAAAGACCAAACAGGGAGGAAGAGGAGAAGGCACAATGAGCATGTTTAGCTGGCTTTACATTATATACTGGACTTTTTTATGGATGCACAATAAATAGAAATATTCCTGTTGCTGCATATGTGTGCAGGCACCTATGAGGTTTGAAAATACAAATGGTTAATATGGTTAATATTGAGAATATCAGCAGTTCAGGCGGGTCAGACCAGCTGATCCAAGTGTCAGGCCTCATCAGCTGACAGCACAGCCCTCTACAGTTGGCAGATATCACTTAAGCTGCTTTAGCCTGCATACAGATACTATGCTTCTGCAGTCCGCTTTGCAACCCACTTCCATCCCTGATCTGCTGTCCGTGCACCTACAGGTGAAACCACTTTACTTTATTATATTCAGCCTTTCTTTTATTTTACTTTAATAATTGACCTTCATACTGTATGACATTGCAGCTGATTTACCTGCACTCTGTCTGCGCAAGCGCAAAGAGGCGGAGCCGTTATAGAGGCGGTGAGCTCAGGTGGAGGCAAAGAAAATGTTTTTCTAGCATCCAAAAGAAGCCTTTTCCCCCCTGTAAGCACCATTATCAGACATAAAAAAGTGGGATTGTGCCAACCTCCTATTTTCACCATTTTAGCATATCTGGGTTTTTCAAATCCAGAGAAAATGCTTCTAAATCCACCATATGATGTTTAAAGGCACAAACACAAAAACAAGATATTTAAAATCAGCCAATCATAAAAACAAATGACTGATATATTCGTGTACCTTCTGGTATTGCTCTTTGGAGGCCAAAGCTTCCTCAAGCTGCTGCTTTGTGTAGGTGTAGATGGCAGAGCGGTATGTCGTCCCGATATCGTTCCCCTGACGCATCCCTGTACAAAAACAGACACGAGAACAGACAAAGAAAAAATCTAGATTTGATCATTTCGGCTGACGTGAGGTGCCGTCGTCCACAGTTCCTGGCAGAGGGAACGTCACATCATCTGAAAACAACAGCTGACAACATTTCCAAAAATATGACTTGTCTGTCTTGGTGGAACTGAATGCTGTTTTTGACTGATTTGATCAGCTCATCGTGCATCCTTTCATCATTCAGCTGTTAGCTTGTCAGCCTGTCGACAGCCGTGTCTGGTTAGCTCAAAGGTTTCTAAGGACGGCAATGTGTGTGGGTCAATCTGTGGAGCGCACGCAGGTGCAGACATTCATGTTCCAACGCGACTTTGAAGATATTTCATCCACCTACTGACGGCAAATATAATCAACTTCACCTGCACCTGTGCTGCTGACATTGGCATGCACAACAAATATAAATCAGCACATTAAAATGTGTGTGTCAGGAAATTTTACGTCAAGGGATTACCTGAAATATTACGCCTCTGAGATGTGTTTTTCCAAATTTAAACCTATTCTAACGAGGTTGAAGCAGTTATTTCGGAGAGCTCTGAAGGGTCTCTTTAATTTCGACACGGCTCACAGTTGCAGCCAGTGCAAAGATTAACACCAGCGTTAGAAAATGTATTTTATAGAAATATAAAGGAACAAGCTGTTTGCATGAATACTAAAGTGCATTTGCACAAAAGGGATTGTAACATTTAGACCCTTCGGCAAAAACGACCGCCAGAACACAGTTTCTCAGAAACAAAGTGTAAATAATTAAATATGACGGTCATAACAAAAAAACAAGAGGGTTGCTACATTATCCGGGAGGCTGCTGTGTCTCTATAAACAGCAACACTGAGGGCTGTTTAAAGCAAGCATGGAAAAACACCAGCAGCAGCTCCCATTTCTCTCTGAATCTTCACAAAAACATGACATTTTACATGCTATTAGTTATTAACTAGTATATTATTATACTACACATATACTATATTAAATATGCTGGCATAGTACAGTAGCCTTTTGTTGATGCAGTAAAAGCGTGTTCATGCCAGCTGACACATAAGGCAGTAATATCTCCATTACATTTTATTTTTAAGTACAGCGTTTTTGGGAAGCATTTGTATTATTTTGTCCCGGAATTCCCACATTCACTGTATATGGACAAAATTACTAAGCCAGTGTACTCCCAGTGCCAATCCAAGTGCCCCAAGCCCAGACAAATTCAATTCAACTTTATTTATACAGCGCCTCAAGGCACTTCATATCGTAAGGTAAAGACTCCACAATAATTACAGAACCAGAGAACTGCTCTGCACTGGTGATGAAGCTCCATAAGGTGGGAAATGACGTTAATATCACAGCTACGAAGCCACAACAGCTAACTCTTAGCTAAAGCTGCAACTCAGCAGTGAAATAAACAAGTATAACTAACATGTGCAAGTTACATGCAAAGGGGGCTTTATTTTTGACATTTCAAAAGTACTCAAGCAAATCACATGAAAATGTAACAGATCATTTTTAATGGTAATAATGTAACTCAATGTAACAACATATAAAACAGCATTTTAAGAAGTTACTAGTATCTAACAGTGGAGCGGATGCAGACAGGCTGAGTCTGTAATATTGAAAAAAAATGGTGACAAAGCAAAAGATACTTTTGTTTCAAAAGGCTTTAGTTGTTTTCTTCTGTTGCCATTTTTAAAGGCAACATTTTCCTCCTTTTGTTAATCCGTCAAATAGTCTGCTCCATCAGTCTTATCCTCATAATAATTTCCCCTAATGGTATGATAAGATACATAAGATGATAGATGATGCTTCCTGTTCTCACTCAGTTTAATAAAATTTAGAATGTATTACAAACTGATATTACTGTTAGTGCTGGTTAATAAAATTTTCAGGTGAAAATCAGAAGAAAATGAGGAGTAATTGGAAAAAGGAAAGAAGAAAAATTACACTTTTCAGCATTCACTACATTAGCCACTTTTTCATTCTGTTTATGAGTTAAAAAGAAAACTTTGTCTCCTGTGGGGGCTAAGTAATGAGTTTGTTGGTGAGTGATGTACCTTGGGTTGGGTCATGGCTTTCCCAAAAGACTCGGAGGAGACCGGCAAAGCTGATCTGCTCCGGATGGAAAACAACTCGGACCACCTCCGCGTGACCGGTCCTGCCTGCAAAATACAAGATCTGCAAGTGACTCGTACAGAGAGGTGTAACAGGTTCCTTCTAATTTACTGCTTTTTTACAGCGTGCACAAATTCATTATCGGGTAACTTAATTATCCAGTCGTTGGATACTTGCTATGAATGGAGGTCAGTTGCTATATCAAATGCTACAGACAGGATCAGCAAAACTCCTTTCATCTTGTATACAATCTGTTAAACAGTGTCACCTTTTTGTCTTACACCTACACAGCCCTGTCTGATGATGGAGTCTGGAGTTGCTGATCATGATTTTCCAATCCAGCCTATCCCCACTGCCCTGTACCCTGCCTCTCACCCTATGACAGCTGGGGAGGGCTCCAGCCCCCCACAACCCTGCAGAGTTGTCTATAAACCCAATTCACCATATATTGTATAAAACTGATGACGATACAGTCAAAAGCTCCAAGACAACCAATGGACTGCGGTTGATTTAATTTTAATTTAACTGCTGAGTTGCCAGGAAGCTATAACCCATAACACATTAGGTAAATAAATTCATTAGTCATGATGAAGACCACATGATATATTTATGAAATAAGCCAGTGCGAGGACCTTCACCAGCTTACTGGCTTTAACCATATGTCTCTGTAGGTGCTGATTTCAACCCTACTGGCTTCCAATTTGGGCCTGACTTAAACAATAGGTCCCCTTCACTCATCAACCAGAGGAATAAATAAGCCCCGATAATAAAAAGTGTAGGTAAATCATTTAACAGAATACATAACAGAAAATAAAGAGTTTTAACTCACATTAAATCTTTTTAATATAAAAATATGTAAATATGTTTAGATTTTTCTGAATGCCTCTAAAATGATTTTTTCTGTTTTGATTCAAAGCTGATTTTAATGTTCACGCTCTACAAACAACCGCTGTTGCAGCCAGTCGAACAGCAGCTGGTGCTGGTAATGAGCGTGACCCATTACGTGACACCTCACCTCCCCCCCATCTCTTGTTCTACCTCCACTCCTATGTCTCTCTCCGTCTTATTACTTTTTTAATATCGGGAGTTATGGATTCCTACAGAAATATATTGGCGAAGAGAGACAAAGCAGTGGTCGATATTAAATTAATGCTTCGCCAGGCCAGTCTCACGGGAATTAATTCATCTTGGACAGCATGAGAAATACAGCAGTGGCTGGAACCACGGAAATAAAGCTGCAGCTGTTATCTTAATAGGCATTTAGGTGCAAAATTATCTTATAATCTTCCATTAATTCGGAATGAGCAGATGATGGTTCCTGCAGTGAACAGAAATATAACTGTTCTGTTTAACAGAATGAGTTTCTTTCTCTGCAAAACTCCTGCATAAATGATCTTGTTTGATGGCACTTGTTTGATGAAATGCCTGTATTAAATCATCTTGTAACTACATTACATGTCATGCACATAGCAGTTGCATGCTTCTAAATATCACGCAGATATTAATCAACATTTCCATTCATTTGGTTCATGTTTCCGGCCACCAGACCACTTGACGGTAAACAGTGAACTGCGTATCGGAGCACTTGACTTTTTATTTTATTTAATGTTTACTGCAAAGTAAGGATCAGTACTTGATCAGTCTGTTTGCTGAATTTATCAGAAGCTTATGAACTGATTGAGATTTTTTAATCAGCTTGGGGCTTGGCCCCCCTTAGAATCTGACTGAGGCTCCGGGTTGATGTTAAATATCCCAAACTGATCCACATATTTCAGGTGGATTCAGGATGTCGCAGCTCAGGAGTGAAGACCAAAATTCTGAACTAAAAGCTCCAAAACAGTCAAACGAAGGGGCCGTGTTTACATAACAGGCGGGGTAATCAATAAAAGCCAGGTGGAAACAATCAAGGCAAGGCAGGCAATCAGAGGGGAGGAGACAGAAGAGGAGTCCACACAGGTGGGAATCAGTGGGTCAGGACGTTACGATGCAGCTGACACACGCGAGCACGAGCTTGAGAAGTACGAGATGAAATGCCAGGAAAACAAGAGAGCAGCACACAGGAAACAAAAGAAATCAAAACAGCAGCAAAAACTCGACAAATACTAAACAAGTGAGAGAGGAAGAATCCACACATGATGTGGAGAGACTTTTCTGTCTCTGCTCCTGTTACATAAGTAATCCTGTCAGACAACTCAGTGAATCTCTGTAAGTACTGAGATTCATTCATGTGAATAATAACAGTTATTAAAAAAATCAATGCTTTGATTTCACTCGGCTTGGTCACAGGAAACATTCGTGCTCCTCAAAAACCTTTCCACCCCTTACAGTTAATATATAAATGTATATGCAACTACAGGCATCACTAATACGGCACTGTTGCAGTATTAGAAAGATAAAATCATTAACCCTCCTGGATAACGACACTCAGCTCTTCAAACAACATCCACTGTCAACTCTTATCCAGGAACAACCGAAGACATTCAGCATTCAGCAGCAGAATTTTTGCTTTTGGTAGTTTCAGGGTTAATTCATGTAACAGGAGATGTTTCCCTTCATTTCTGACATTTACTGTCACAAGGATGGATGTTCATAACAAACAAAGTCTGACAACTGTTTCTTTAATTGGCAATGTAACAAATTTGTAACCAATCAGAAGTAGTCTAAGCACTTCATTTCAGAGATTTTTGACTGCTGGATCTGTATGATGTCATAAAGAGTGACTATCTCGAACAGGACACACACTGAAGTCACCTGTTCAAACCAGACGCCGACCAGGGGAAATTTAGATGAACAGAAGCTAAAGCCGATTGTTTCAGAGGATGGAGAATAATAATAATATGGAGTTGGAAATAAACCTAACAGCTAAAGAGACAAAGGACCTCCAGCAAAGCTGATTATTTCAAAGTCATGCAGACGTCACACGTTTATGTCTCTTTCTGTTTGCTGATGGCTGAAGCTCAGACTGAGGGGGGAAAATGGAAAGTAACTAAACAGAAAAAGTGATTGAAAGATTAAATCTGTTGGCCACACAGCTTCAGCTAGTCTGGGATTTTTTTTTTTACCAAGTTGGAACTATGGTGTTAGAAGCCCACTGTGACTGCACAGCTAGACTTGATGAGAGCTGCCCCGAGTGTCAGCTGTGTGTGACAACATAACGAACCACGGAAGAGAAAAAAAACCATTAAAAAAATGCTTATACGCCATGTTTACTTTGTATAATTACAGCAGGCTAAAAGACCAGCTGCTAGCAGCCTTTCTGCCCGGCGACAGCACTGGTAACACTTATAACACCACAGATAAAGAAGACGCTACATTTGGCTGCTCCCTGATTCACAGCGGGTAGCTCTGTATGTTTGATTTGGCAAATATTCGTGTCAATATGGAGGTTCTTTAATTCGACTGCTGAACGCTGCAACGACGTCAGCCGTCAGACTTCTGTGGTTAAAGATTTCTCACTGAACCAACACGCTCGACTTTGTGCACAGAAAGCAGAAAAACGCTCAGGAGGTTTTTTACTTTTTCTTCAGAAAATGGTTAAAAACCTGACGTCATCTCGTCGTGGCGTATGCGGCTTCCGTTTACACGGAGCCTCTTCAAACAGCGAAAACGATGTAGTTCCCAGTGCAAGGCCACAAGTTGGCGTTGTTTTTATTTCGCGCAGCTTGTTTATGTGATACGCGCATGCGTGGAGGGACTCAGGGAAACAGCGTTTCACTTCAGCCTCATTGCAGTCTGTGAGATAGTTATTGTCGTGTGTGAGAGGCTGCAGGTCACGGTCGATCTCCGTGGCACATTGTGCGTCCACAGCCTCGTGTGCGGCCTCGCAGTAACTGTGCAGGACAAAACATGATGGTGCAGCAAATGAACATGTTGTTGAAGTTTTGCACATTCCCGCATGATAAGAAAAGCCTGGAGGACTAGCTAAACGGTTTCATTCAATTCACTTTAGACACCATCATTTTAATTATCATAGTCTCTTTATAATATTCTGGTTTTATGTTCAAAAATTAAATCCATCCATCCAGTTCTGATTAATTCCCACAAATAAGCTGCTGGCGCACACACTCACCTTCACTGCAGCTACTACAGCTTCAAACAGCAAGAATAAACATGCATTCTTTGGGCTGTGTATGAAGATGGCTTTAAACTCAAATAATGATGAACACGCCGCGGAGCGAGAGCGAAACAAAGACTGCGAATGAGAAAAATAATGAAGTGTGTGGGAGTGTTTTTACATCTATACTAACTCAGGTACTCTGTCTTAAAAAACAGAAAAATATGCTAATATAATCATCACATTTTGAACCTACGCAGATCTGACTGTAAATATTTAACCAACAATGAATATTCAGATCAATCTCCTTTTTTTTCTTCCCGTTGTGTCTCTTGAAGATATGAAGGTGTGAGGAGCACTTCATTTAGCCAAGTGTCCTCTTTCAATAGTCTGCCAAGATACCGTGCTAATTAAAACACACATCCAGCAGTTCAAACCAGGTTCCCGTTAGGTGTTTTTGTTTCAGACACAGTAACAGCACTTAGTTAGTGGCAGTTTAGGATTATCAATATGCTGCATTTGAATATGAAAGGCTATATTTTCATTAAAATTCATGTCTCTATACTGGAAAGTGTATCGTCAAACGCATTCAGCCCACAGATATAGCTATATCTCTCTATAACATACAGATCTGTGGGTTTTGCCTCTGCTGACAGCTGAGACACATAAATCATGCTACCAACCTGTCATTTTATCTTTAATATAGTCATGCACTGACCACCCATCATCCTTTTGATATTAGCCAGATGATTAAATCAGGCTTCATGCACCTCTGCAGAAACATAGCATGGTGTGGCACTGCATGTTGCCTCTGTGAAACACAATCAGATCCATTACAGGCTGTTGTTGTAGCTGGATTTCCTGTAACGCTAACGTCACCTTGCTTGAACTCAGTCTGTTATAACATCATTTTCCTGAATTGTAATAATTAAAGTAAAACTACTTGTGAATTATCTATCACAGATTCAACTGAGCAGCGTGGTGGAGAGACCCCACCACCCATTACTGTTTTGGAAGGGTAATTAGAGAAAATGTAATTCATTTTCAATTGGATTTTATTTTTACAAAAAAAGTTTCTGACTGCAGCAGTTTGTCTCACGCCTTGTTTGAGGCCGATAAAGGGTCCAGCATTCATTTTTTTAAAGAAATGTAAATGTATTAAATAGACAACATTAGAAATGATCCTTCAGTCTGAACCGCTGTAGTTAGAAGAAGATTCTGATGTCCTTCTGCAGTAATCTATATATTTGCCCCCATGGCTTCATTCTGGGACCTTCACAAGCATCCGTGTGCATAAAAAAAAAACATCTTCTGGCTGAATATATGCAAAAACATCCAAATGATTTCTTACACATGCAGTTTTCTCTCTGGCCTTTGCCACATAACTGGATCAAGTTCTTGTACATGATCCATAATTATAGAGTCTATGTTTGCGTACTTACTAATCACAAATAATACAAAATTACAGGACAGAAGAGAAGTGGAAACAAAAAAGAACTAATTTCTGTAAAATACAGATGACACAAGGAATGAATCAAATCTGATCTTTGTCTTTTGTGTTTAACTGATGTACCTGTGAGGAGATTTGGTTTACTCAGTCATCATCAGCCCTTTACTCTGAGCAAATGTTCAGCTTTTTGTTCATAACCACTATAAATAAAAGTGTACTTTCTATTCACATGCTTCTCGCTTTTGCATTTCTTTATTTCCAGAAACCCGAGAGCCAACTGTTCTCCTTCCTTTTTAGTGTATTTATCTCCCTGCACACACAGAGAGCATAAAAAACACCAACTTATCAATTAATCATCTAAACATTTCTGCACCATATCGATGCATCAGTTTGACAGAATAAAACCTAAGTTAGAAAGTAAAAGAGACAGATGGTGATGCAGATCTAATGATGGATTCACTCTCTACTGGATGACTGGAAGGTCTGGACACTCATCGCGCACACACACACACACACACACTCACACTCAAACACAGCTCCTGCTCAGAGTGGTCAGGCATCAATAGTAGCCTTATCCATGCCCCGGTATAATAGGGCCTGCGGGAAATGATTCACTCTTGTTTATGTGTCTTGTTTTCGACAATCTATTGACTCGCAGTAGAAAACACACGGCTATGTGTGCGTGTTGGTAAGCAGGGGTTACCTGTGCAAACTTCCTCATAGGTGGGGTTAGGTGTGTAACCCCCGGAATAGCCCACTTGGGTAGAATAAACTCCTTTTTGCCTCCAAAACTTCCTCTCTGCTCCCCAGAAACAGCCCATACCTTCAAGAGAAATAGAAAAACAGTCAAATAACAGCAGTCGTTAACATCTGATCCATTTTAACAAGACAGTAAAGACCTGGTCACACCGTGCATCACATCTGTGGGTGTATTTACTGAGTTGAGTCCCTCATTACTTTCTGTTGACAGAGAAAACTCTCAAAGATTCAGATATGTTTGACTTTGATGACAGCATTTGAATGAAGAATAATGGCAGACAAATACAGAAAATGAGAGGCAAATTAACCAGGAGTTGAGTTGGGTTAGGGGGATTAGCATGCCTACACAGAAATACAGAAATCAAAAAGAAACTTTAGGTTACTTACATAACCCGGGTTCTCAGAGTGGCATGAGTTAGATGGAATGCACCTGCCTCAAATGTGTTTTCCTCAGAAGCACTTACCTCATTATGCCACCAGGAAATTTGTGTGCCAAACAGCTTATTCTGCTATTGACTCTTGTTCAGTGTTGTTTATTGGATTTAAAGACAGCAAGCAACAAGACATATTGGCAATTAAGGAATTTATTAATTTAATAAACAGGAGCCTCAGTAGCATGTGGAAGAACCATACACCGCCACAACACTCTGGCACCTCCTCAGCCTCATGCTGGTCACACATTGCTGTGGGATGGCATCCCATTCATCAACCAGCATTTTCGCAAGTCAGCCAATGTGATGGTGTTGGTCACTGTGGCACGAACAGCACACCCAGCCTGATAACAGAAGTGTTGAAAGGAGTTCAGGTCAGGACTGCAAGCAGTCCTCTCCTCCCCATCCTCTCCACTCCCAAATTCTGAAAGTAGTCTCTGATAAAATCCACTCTGTGGGGGTGAGCAATGTCATCTTGGAAGATGGAGTTCAGTCCCATGCTGTGGAGATATGGGAATGCCATTGGTTGTAAAATATCTCTCTGCGTTGAGATTTCCCCCAAAGATGACAAGCCTGATTGTCAGCACCCGGGATACTAGAAGCTCAAAATAAGAGTCAATAGCAGAATAACTGTTAAGTATTGGCAGAAAAGATTTGGTCAATTTTTCACAGGCACAACTCACAGATTCAACCCACAAATGCATTTTTCTTAAAACTGTGGGTCCATTTAAGGGGAAATAAATAGACCTTCTAACAGTATAAGATTTATTGCCAAGAAAATTTGTTACAATAAAGAAATAATTGCCTTGTGAGACATCTCATTCGTGATACTCTGAAAACCGGCGTTATGGAAGAAACCTAAAGTTCTCAGTTCTTAGCATCTACTGTGATGTCTCACAATGGGATATGGAGACGCCCATATTGCCAGACCAGCTTATCCCAAGCAATCACCAGCAACTAGCATGTTGGACCCTTTTTGTTACCGTCCGACTACACTTCTCCAGTCCGAATGACATTCTGATATCACGGCTCTAGATCCAGGTGGTGTGGATGAGTGAATCAATGTCTTGTTCATTCCTGGCATACAGCTTAATGTCATCCATGTGCAGGAGGTGGCTGATGGTTGCTCTATTTCGTAGTCGGTATCCGTAGCCAGTCTTGTTGATGATCTGGCTGAGGGGATTCAGGCCTATGCAGAACAGCAGTGGGGACAGAGCATCTCCTTGGTAAATCCTGCACTCGATGCTGACTTATGCAATTGGCTCGAGTGTTGTTCTCCACATTCCCATTGAGTTCTTGATGAAGGCTCTGACGGTCCTGTTGATCTTGTACAGTTCTGAGCATTCCAGGATCCATGTGTGAATAAGCTGCTCTGCAGGGTTCATATGTTTGTAAATCTGATGGGATCATGTCAGTGTTTCACCTGCCAAGACCCTTACTGCACATCGCTGATATGTACAACATCATTTGTAGAGCAGAAGGTTGCCACTGCATAAAAAAACGAGTGACAGACTTCATGCATGCTTCAGTTCACACGAGCCAACATGACCACTATGTTTGTATGTGTGTGTGAATGTATTTTTCCCCTCAATTTTATTGTGGCTTATGCATGTACAATAAACACTGAAGTTATTAAGGTAGAAAACACTGACATTGACTCCAATCTCACAATCGAAGTTTTAGGTCACACCATTATTTAAGCTACTAAAATCACTGGTATGTGATTGGAGCATAAGATACTTACCAAACGTGGCCATCTCTGTCCCCTGTGGAAAAGGTGGAACAGTCTTGTTTCCGTTCACATCATGTTTGCCTGCAGGTGGAAGTGACAAAGAAAGAGTCTAAATATTAAAACATAAGAACAAAATGGCTGCAGACTGGCTGTCTCTTCTTCTTCGGTTATTTTGTTATCTGCAGTGTGGTCATTGTTTACATACACTGAGAGGATTTATTCATTAGATTTGCTCCACTGGTACATGTTTCCCAACATGGTAATGTCTCCCTGAATCCAGTATAGGAGAGAGCAAAGACCACTCTGCTTAATGCCAGTTCGGACTTTGACTACAAATGTAATTAATATTCATGCCAGCATCATTTTAAAATAGCTGTTAAACAGTTTTTATTGTAGCCAGCTACCATCAGGGAGGGATTTCTTTCCAAATGTACAGCACAATTTCAATAAAAAAACCTGCTTTTAACAACACCGCACCACTAAAATACACAAGATGTAGCGCACACACACACACACACACACACACACACACACACACTGAGTGACCCACTTAAACAGTGGCGAACAGATCTGCATAATTTCATAGCAGCTGCATTCACTCCAATCAGCACAGAGCCAGAGGTGCACAAGGACCCATTTGAGGCCACCCAGCCACCTGGCTGAGCTAACACACATTAGCATTAGCATGCTGGAGGCTGCGCGTGTGTGTGTGTGTGTACAGATGGCTTGCTGTACAATGCTGTGGGGGAGGGAGATGGATTAAATTAAATGTGATGATAGAGGAGAATGAGAAAAAGCCCAACATCTGGATCCCCCCCCCACCTCCTCTTTCTTCACACACACACACACACACACACGAGAAGATGATTTGTGATTATCAGTTTGAATTTTTACATTTTGCACTCAGTGTTCTCAGATTCCTTTTTGTTCGCAGAAAGATTCACGTTTTCAGAATCTGAG
>VOQJ01020125.1:0-11232 GCA_015052665.1 Apistogramma diplotaenia | reverse complement strand
TAAACCAGCAATATGACCGATCATTGTCGCCACTACTCAGATTTTGTTTTTGTGTGGGTTTTTTTTGGTCCAATTTGATAATGCATTTTGTCAAAATGAATCAAACACTGTAAAATCGTGAAGCTTAGGTTGTGCTGAAAATAATGATACCAAACAAGGCAAGGTAAATAGTCTTTATTGTGAAAATATAAGGGTAAATTCAAAATTAGACCATTTAGACCCCAGACTCTAGAGGGTTAATGTTTCAGCTTTTCCTGTTGCATCTAATACCATTTAGTCCCAATAGAATCTTCAGAAACTGGAGAAAATCCATATTTACATATTTCTTCAGAATTTGCTGGAACAAACCGAACATGTTCTTCACACTCCTTCATG
Organism: Apistogramma diplotaenia; assembly: GCA_015052665.1. Taxonomy (NCBI): domain Eukaryota; kingdom Metazoa; phylum Chordata; class Actinopteri; order Cichliformes; family Cichlidae; genus Apistogramma; species Apistogramma diplotaenia. Next base: position 10,857 of record VOQJ01020125.1, on the reverse strand, counting down.
CATGACTGCTAGAGGTTGCTTAATTTTAAGATGTATGGTAGGTATTGGCCATTGGCTCATTTTATGCCTGCTGAACTACTATTTTCATCTTGTTATGTTAAACCACATATTAGAGATCCGAGAGTGACTTTTGATGGGGAACTGTCATTGGACAGTTGCATGTTAAAGGTCTGGTTTGTTCATCAGTTGTGAAATATCAGTAATCTCAGTCCTGTTATATCTAAATCTGACATGGAGATTGTTATTTATGATTTTTAGTGCATGAGTCAAACCTTCTTGTTGGATTGTCTACAATATTCTGCTGCAGGGCTCCTCACCACACTCTTATGTCACACTATCTTTGACATTGACAAATGACATTAAACATTAGGCTCAGCTTCAGCTAATGGTGTCTTTATTTACAGTAAACTGTCCTTATAGCTGCGTCACTGAGCTGCAAACAGATGGGTACTTAGGTAGCACTTTTCTACTCTTACTTAGCATTTAAAGCGTCTATGTGGCTCTTGACGCTTGTGCTTTTTTGATGACCTTGATTTATTACTCTTGTTTAGCCACTATTGCTTGAAGTTTTAGCCTTGATGTCATCCAGTCTTAGGTTATCTAGCCATCTGCACTAAGCCATCATATGCTTGTGTTTTATTTTTATGCAGTGTGTCAGCCCCTTTTGTTCCACGTCTTACTGCACTAACATTTTAGCTTAGACAAAAGTTATTTTTCTGTAATGTTTTGATTCCAGTTTGACTCAAAAACTTGCTAATTTGTCCGGGACTTAGAGCTTTAACATGGCTAGGAGAACAAAATATAAATCAAACAGACATCATTTACCAAAGTGCCACCATCTTGGTTTGCTCCCATTGTTGTCCTGAGCAGCGAGTACTATACTCTAATCAAAATCAAAATCAAAGCCAGCAAGCCAAGATCAAAGGTCCAACAAGTGCTACTGTGGCATCTGGATCCAAGTACGAGGTTAAATGTCTGTTTTCATCCATTTCCTCACCCAGAGAAAGACAAGAGATAATTATAGTTGGACTGCAAGATAATTTCATATGGGTAAATAGTGCTCCCACCACTTATACTACAAATCCCATTATGTAAAACAACAGCTGCTGTGCAGGTCAAGACCTTCATGCTAACCCTTTACCCAGGTTGCCAATGACACACTGATGAGTGACCAGAGGATAAAAAAATTTAAGCTACCCTGACCCCCACAAATGGCCAAATGGAAAGTGGAAAATAGGAACTGTGCAAACAGGTGAGAGGCAGAGGACCTGATCACTGACATTGTGTGTGTCTCTGTTCCTCGCCTGCAGATTGGTGAGATGGATATGAGAGGCAACTCTGCACAGGTGAGCTGCACAGGTGAGCTGCACAGTGCATCACTGTGTTACACACCAAGAAATGCTGTGCAGGAACATCCTGAAGACAGAATGTCTCATAAGCACCGTAACAAAAACAGTGAACTTCATAAGAGGAAAAGTTTGAGTCTTTTCTGGAGGAAATAGATTCTGAATTTGCTGAAAGCCTTATCAAACAGGCGCGATGGGCCTGAGGAAATCTGTCAAGTCATGGAAAGTAATGGACAAGACTCGTCAGGGCTCCGGGATGAAAGGAGACTATCTGAGTCAGCCTTTCTCTGTGACATACTCGTAGTGCATTAAACCTGCAGCTTCAGGGACAGGACCGCGTGACTTCGCACATTTATGACACAATGAAATTCAAATTCCATTCAAATTCATGTTGCTGATTAAATATTTTCTTGTTTAGACTGTTTAATAAATGTTAATCCTGTTTGGCCGCCAATTAGCAATTTTGTCCTGTCCTGTGATTGAGTCTGACACCCCTGAACTAAATTATTCCACTCTTACAGTGGAACACAAGTAATTGCTTAATCGTGAAAATTAAACTCAATGCAGATATTAGAATTGTAATGATAATCTGTGTCCTTAAAGTATCCTACCTTTGTGGCATGTGGGTAAAGCGTGCATACACTGAGACTGATCATCATGCACATTAAGCATCTCATGACCTTACACTTAAGTTTAATTTTATTAGAGAAACTGTTCGAAAGCTCGGTTGAATAAATGGCTTTCAGGTAAAAAACTGCTACACAAATAAGTGCAGGTTTTCATTCATTCATGCTGCTGTGGGAGCAATCCAATATGGCGGCCGCCTTCAGGTCATTGTTGCAGTTGTTCACATCAAAGAAAACACATTGTTTGGTGCTCAAAACAGATTTTTTTTTCCTTAGTGATTCTTCCCCCCTCTACAATGCACTAAGATGGAATACCAGAACTACCCCCACCTGCCAAATCCCACTTTAATCCCTGCTTGTGGACAGTTATTTCAATTTCTGTACAATGCTGCTGTACAGGTGGTGAATTTTATAGGATTAAGTTAGGGTCCAGTAACCAGTGAGTGATGTCATAGTGGTAACTTTTCATTTACAGTCACTCAGTGAGTGTTTTCCTTTGGTGTTTTAATTTGGCTCAGCATACAGTGATGCTTTTACCTTGTGATGGAGCATTACTTGTGGATGGATGGAATTTTAGATTTGCTTTAGTCCAGCTGTCAGTAATATACTTTTGGGACAATGCTTTATGCATAGACTTTTTAGATTGTTATGTAGTCAGTAGATAATTCTTGATTTCTCTTTTAATTATTCACTAATAATTTCACCTTGGACTCACTTTGATACTCAGTCGTGTTAGAAGTGGCTTAATCCATAGTTTATTGGTACAGTCACTAAAGCTTTGTACTTCTGATCATCTTTTGTTAAAACTTCATTCAAAAAAAACCATTGCTTGTTTTAATCCTCCTCAACAAACAGAAACGGAGTAATTTATGTTGCACAGGTTAACTGTGGAGAATGTAGATGGACGGGGTCATTATGTGGTGTTCTTTCATAAAGTATGAAACTCTCACAGGATCCTTGTCTCGTTCCATCAGAGGATATTGAGACCGAAACAGGACGTCAGAGTATGAGTTATAGGAGCAGCTTATTTATTACCATAACACCTTAAGCATTGAACTGTTCTCTTCTTTTTCACGTCCTCTCCTAGCTGTGCTCTTTATGTGAATGTTTCCTTTCTGTATCCGATGGAAACAATTAGAACATCATGTTGTAGTCAGCAGGATTTTAGAGTAGTGACTGAGACCACGAGTTTACCGGGAAATGTTAGGTCTATTCAACTGAGAAATAATTCTGTCATATTCCTTTCAATGATGAGATGTCTTAAATATAAACACAAGGTCGCCCTCTGCTGGCCGCGGTGAAGAATGCAGGCATGAAGCTCTTCAACAGTGGCTCCACGTACTGGCTTTAATACAAAACAAATAAACAAACAAACAAAAAACATCAAATATGATCTAAAATTATAGATGTTCCTTCATCTCTCCATCTGTGGCACTATCTGGATGTTGAAGTACCATTTACATCTGCACCTTGAACACATCCGGGGGATGAGCAGGAACTGGAATGTGATGTGAGGGAGCTGTGGTCATTATTATTTTCTTATTACTGAGCTTGTATCTCTGTTCCATTATATGCAACAACCTTCCTATTTATTTTATGAAACCTGATCTGATCCCATTTCAACATAATACAGACCACGCATGGTTAATATTTAGCGTAACTGTTTTTTATATGGTGTTTTCAAGTTCTGGTAGTTTTGACGTTTTCTCATTTTTTTCTCTAATTGTGTTTCTTAATTTGTCACAGCTTCATTATGGTCTGCAGTTTATGTTTTCAGGCCTTGCTTTAATTATTACAGCCAAAATACACTGAGAAAAGATGCCGTGTTTATTGTGTTTGTTTGACTGTAAGTTTTCTGGGAGTTCGTGTCATCAGGTTTGTTCCACACACCTGTCAAATAAAGCTGGAATCGTTATCAATCTGAGGAAACACATCAGTCTACGCCGAGTGACCTCTGAACCATGAGGAAGCTTTCCTTGACGTTATTTGTGACATATGCATTTTATGAGATATTCACACCAGAAACCTTGATGTGAAAAAAAGGACAAAAAGTAATTTGTCACCTGATTTTCCTCAATTTTCTTTAATGTATTTATTTACAGTAGCAGTCCTCCTGCTGAGCCGTTTGCAGGTCACAGGTTGTGACTGTCATGGGGTAACTTAGTAAACATGTTGTTACATGGCTTCTAACACGTGACTCAAAGGATTCACTGCCATCAACCACTGCAACACACAATAGAGCTCACATTTGTCTGCCCCCATGGATCTGAGCTGGCAATATTTACGGGGTCACTCACATTCTCCTCAAAGACGCTCCATCTTAAAAGCACTGGTTACTGAGTCCATGTAGTTTTATTAATTTTTTTTGGCAAAGGCAAACTCCCAGATGACCAATATTGAGACAATATTCTTTCCGTGTTGACATCTTTCGGAATCTTTTTTATTTTCCGTGGCGATGCCATTGTCAAGCCGACCCAACAGGTCTAACGAGATTTGTGCTTTTACATCCACCACTGGTTTTGCTTTTCACCACACTTTGCTTGAATAATGCTGAAAATGTTCACACCAATAGAAAAAGTAGATGATAATCTTTTTATCAATAAACATACAGGCGACCAAAACAAAGCGAAAGCTATCAGTCCACAGCATCTGCTGCCAACCACACCTCTGACAATACCAGTAATGGGCGGTTTTGCACATGAGCAGTGCTGGATATTTCCAACTCATTCCATATTATCATTTGCCTACTTTAACAATGTTGTCACTGAGTGAATTAAATCAACAAATTCTGCATTTGCTATTCAGTTGTTATGCTGCTTTATGGCATGAGGTGCTAACCGAGCTTCATTTGGTTGTCTAACGACTAAATGACCGTATGACTGATTTAAACTCAGTGCCACACATGCATCGCTTGTCCAGGCAAAGATGATTGTACAGACGAATTCATTATGTCAAAGGAGGATGTTGCTCACAAATGGTGGGTCATATTTACACAGGATGTTATTGTAATGCATGCCAACTCATGATGCCCTTTTCGTTATATTACAGTGTATCAAGCAGATTCCAAGAAAGCAACCTTCATGGTCCTTCATGGAAGCCCAACCCTGTAACCCACATGATGCAAGATCCACTGCCAACAGGATGCACTTATACACAGCACGGTCTTGTTGGAATCAGCTGGTCTTGACAGTCTAAATTTAGAGTCAGCACCCTTCAGCCGCCGACCGATGGTCAGCTGCCACCTGGAGATTAGATAACAAAAACACAAACGAAATCTTTTTTTTTTTTTTAACTTTTGCAGCAATAATGACCAGATCGTTGTTGCTGATGTGAAATCATACACCTCAAAAATGTTGCAGTGCCAAAAGTAAACGTAAGGTTTCATCTTAAGTTTGTTTACTCATCTAAATATACCTCGTCATTTCTGACGTCTAAGTTTTATTAGTGAGTTTTGGTGGCGTCTTTAAAACCTTCCAAGAAGGTTTTCTGGCCTGGTAAAATTTGAGGAGGTAATATTTTCCATCTGTAAATTTGGTTCACAGGTCTCCTTGACAAGGGATAAATATTCATCTTAATATGCCTTTAAAAATAAAAACATGAATAATTTCTCAGGCTCAGTGACCAGTTTGGTATTTCTCCTGGAAAACTTTCCCCAGAAGGTGTTAAGAAGCACTTTTGTTACTCGCCTTTAACCATGTTTACACTGAATTTGAATTCATAGGCTTTGTCATAACGCTGCCTGCTGTCTTCTGATTCCTCTGTGGGTACCCTGATGCCTCCTGGTTTCCTTTGAGGAGTTTTTGCACATATTTGACAAACATGGCTTCATTTTGTTTATCAAAGTGTCACACCTCAGTGACCTTTGACATCCTGCACCCTTGTTCAAGCGTTAAATTAATTTCTGGGGTTGCCGAAACACCCGTCAATGTCACTTCAAGCCAGGCGAGTTTTCACGGCGCAGTTTCAGTATTTTCTGCTGGAGTGTGGCCACACAGTTGGTCTGCAGAACTGCTTCATATCTGTCGCCACCCCTGAGGACCAGTCCTGTTGTTTTTGCTGATCAAGGTTTTTGGATTCTGTCTTACATCCTTTGCAGAGGTCATACCCACAAAATAAACCTCAGTAGCAACAGCAACATTTCCATTTGACAGCTCGGGATTCACATTTTAATCTCAGCTTTATTTTACCTCCAACAAAGGATTGTCCAGTGCAGCTGTCATTTCATTTACATGTGTATGTATGCCAACTCGCGCATTATTACTCACATTTTCCACCTGGTTAAACCTGCGTGTGTGTGTGTGTGTGTGTGTGTGCTATGAGGAGCTGTGAAATGACAGAGAAGGAAATCAGACTGCAGCTTTCCAGATTGTCTTTAAACAAATGTTTCCAATTTTGCACAGATTTTGGTAGTGCACGAGTTATCAGCTGTTATTTTCTTTAATCAAGTTTAAAGCCGCATTATTCATTATTGTTTATAAAATAGGTCAAATGAATACATGCAATAATCAAGCAGTTGCTGATGTTACAAACTACTGTTGTTCATTTTCGGTGATGCAGTCAGTCGTGTTTGTGAAGCTCTGACTTCAGCATTGTGGGTCTTTGCCATCTTAAGAGTTTTGAAACTGGATGTGAAAAGTGAGGAGTGGATCTGACCGAGGAGCTGAGATACTGAATGCTTTATTTGCCAATGAATTATCAGTTACAAGGTAAAACGTGGCCAATCACCTTCATTTTTGACTGAAATTGAGGATCATATTTTACAAGATGACATCATGTTGTGTTCAGCAGGAAGTGAGACCACAGACTCGTGAGCTAATCGAGGAAGTCAGCAGTAGAGTCATTTTACCATTGGCTACTATACATTCTTTCTTATTGTGATTCGATTTCATGGAGCAACACAACAAAAACACAGAATGACGTGAAGTGAGTGAAGTGGATCCGGTCTTTGCCACTGACCATCTGACTGTGGGCAGTAGTAGGAGTGTCGTGGATGCTTGGAGGTGATGATGGAGAACAGGTGAAGTGTAAGTCGCTGTCGGTGCCCGTGGAGGTGAAGGTAACAAAGCCCGGCGGTGTCCCGGTAACGGTGGCAGAGATCCATTTCTGGTACTTGGACACACGAGCGTAGACTCCGGGTCTCATGGGATTGACGCAGCTGGCAACGTAAATATTGGCAACTCCACTCTGGACCCAGACTGAACCCTTTTTGGACATAAGTGGTCCCCCGAAGTCTCCCTGTGAAGAGAATAGATGTTGTCAGGACAGGTGGGTGTCATTTAAAGGTGGACCCGGTCCCCAGATGTGCTGAACATCTCATGGAGCTTAAATGGTTTTTCATGTTTTTGTGTTGTCAGCTAATCAGTCACTAACCCCACCCTAACCCTGAATCCAATCCAAAATATGAAAAATGGCATTCAAAACAAGCTTTTACTGACTAGTAACAGTGTGGTCCAGCACTCTCAGATAAAACTTCACTTAAAGCCACTTTAGCAGGTTGACCTGCTGTGCAAAGGAGCTCAGTCCTTTCAGTAACACGATGTCACTGCCACTAATTCTCACAGAAAGGTGCTTTTAATAGAATAAACGCATTCAGCTGTGCCGAAAATTAAATATCAATAAATCAGATTGGACAAACCATGACAGCTGGCACACTGGGATATCAATAATAAGAAAAATATGATACAATTACAGAACGTACAAAACATTGACTCTTTCCTCCAGCTCCGGGCCCAGTGCAGATCATGTTCTCTGTGATGTCAGCGAAGTCCTTGTAGTGGCATTTGCACTCATTGGCTCCCATGATTGTTAAATTCGCCTCCTGCAGGATGCTGGGAAGTGAACCGCCACCTAATTGGAGAAATTTCAAAAGTAAGCCAAGCCAAGTAAGCCAAGTGTTATTATTAGAAAAGAAAAGAAATATATTGCAACTAACCAGTTGTATCATTAAAGCCGGTGACCCAGCTGCTGGTGCCATTGTAGAAAGTGCTGTTTTCGGAGGCTAAGCAGATCGGCTGAATGTAGTCTGTGAAATTCACAGGAGCCGACAGCTTCAGGAGACAGATGTGGTTCTCATGTGTGAAGTGGTTGTAGTCAGGATGGCAGATGACGTCTTGCAGTGTCCAATTTACGTGATTTGAGTTCAAATCTGACATGTTGTGGAGGCCCAGAAACACGACTGCGTGGGGCCGATCAGAACTTAACGAAGAAAAAAAAGACCTTTATGTCACTACACATATGAAGCGACAGCTGGTTTTGAGGACAATATCATTAGCTTCATAGCATTTTTTAAAGTTCCGAGATAAAATTTCTAAAATTATTTTTCAGTAGAAACTTTTTATTCATACTGCGATAGTATTTGAAAATACATATTTGAAAATGTTTAAAAAAACCAACACAAAAACGACTGCATAACACAAAGCAGGCACATACTCAATTTGGCCAAAATATGATAAGGCAATTATGCTATGACGCTAATGATATGTAACAAATTGTAAAATGAGCAGTAGGTGATAACGTGTAACATTATTTGTCCACCAATCCATGTTTTTAGTTCCTGGATGTCGTCGCCAGTCGATCACAGAGCTCACACGCAGAGACAGTCACACAAACCCACAGGGAGAACATGTAAACACCACTCCAAGAGGTTCAAACTAACAACCTTGCAGTGCTAACCACCGCACCACCAACACTGCTGGGACTAAAAAAGGTTTCAGCGCTGACTCACGGTGAAATGCAGTGAGCAGCCGTCAGCACCCACTGGTTGTTGATCAGCGAGCCGCCACACAAACTGTGATTAACGAGTAAAGTTGCCTGCCAGGGCCAACTTCCTGGGGATGCATCTTGACCTCCTATGATTTTGCTGTTGTGCGGCGCAAAGCCACATGCTGACAGAAGAAAAGAGACGCCAGTCAAGCAGATCAGCCACAACATTGTGGTCTTCATGTACATGTTTAAATATGTATCAGCCTGAACCAAGACGGGATATGTTTGATCCAAACATACTAGCGTCATAGCTCGCTACACTGGCTGCTTCTTAGCTTTCAGAGCTCCTCAGAGGGCAGCTCGTTTGTCCTCTTGTGCTCTCTCAAGAGCCTGTGGCTTGTTTATGTGATTGGTTGAAATTAGACCGTGACTGACAGTGATACGCAGATGGTTCTGTAACGTACCAGCAAAATGGACAACTGCTGCAGAACGATAATTTAAAGAAAACAGAGCACCTTTTTGTCAGAGAAACAAATGTTGATCATGTTGTGTATTTTCTCTAATTACTGTTCCGCTGACAGGAGGAACCCGACGAGTTTAAAGCCAAACCTGAAACCTGACCTTGAAAAACTGCAGTTGTTTACTCACCAGGCTGCTGCGAATGACATCCTGGAAAATATTTCAAAGAAATAATTCAGTGTTCACAATATTTTTCTCACAAATCAACCAAAAAACAAACAAATAAAAAGCAAATCCCAAAACATCAGGGTAATAAATTCTGACTTAATAGGTAATTAAAGTTTATTAAGGTCACAATTGTCATCTTAAACAATGATTAATAATTAATACATAATAATAATAAACAATGATACTATCCATTATTATGAATGTTTGTTCTTTATGTCAGTTTGTCCAGTATGCTGTATGTCAAAGCTGATCAGACAAATAACAGGTACACCAGTTTCCACATTTCACTCCCTCATTCATCTTGTTTTGCAGTGCATCCCTCAAAACTCACAATACTGGAATAATAATGGAAACAAACAACAATCAAAACTGAGTCTAATGTTAATCAACAACTAAGTACGATAATGAAACCCAGCCAGAAACATCAGAAAACAAACCCTGACTCAAACTCAAAGCAGTGCTACGAACCAGGGACCATTACCAGGTGGAATTGCCCTTCACAGTATCCAGAAGGAATATTTTCCTCGGAATAGCCTACACTTCGACCTCTGATTGGTGCTTCTTCCACTGCTGGTATGACCTCAATAGTCAGAAAAATCAAACTTCCCTTTCTCACCTTTGCACAGAAGAATGAAAATCACAGTGGAGCAGCGCACAAGCTGACGGAGAGCCATGGATAACCTGGTCCTCGACTTCAAATGCCTAAACTTATGTTCAGCTCCGCTCAGTGCTCTCAGTATTTATAGTAAATAGTCGTTAACACCGTCACTGAATCGTGAAACAATGCTAGCTATCACTGAACACAGTGAAGAATTGTATTTACTGTAATACTGTATAAAAGGTGACAGACCTGCCCGTGGAGGCCCTGAACAGGCTGTAATCCTGAGGCAGAATCAGCTGTAGGTTACTGTTTGGGTTTGATTGTTTTTCTAACATTTGAAGGTTTGACTTCTGTAACTAAATTCCTTTTCTGCTTCTTGTTATTAGTTTCTTTACAAACTATTTTAAATCATTCATTCTTGTTTTTACTTTATAATCCTAGTCGTGATGAATGTCAGCTTAGCTGTATTTTGGTTTACGTTCTTGTATTATTGTTTATTGCTTATGAGTGAAAACACACACAGATAAATGTTATAATGTTTCACCATTGAATATATAACGAAAATTTCATCTAAGAACATGATTGGAAAAAGCTAGTGAATAATTCAATTCATATTTTTTGGCTGAACTACAGAAATAAGCCCATGTGCAAGAACAACTTTTTATCATTTCACAACTTTTAATGAAAATCAGAAAACTTACAGACACCTTCAGAATCCTCAATTTGTTCAAGCTATAGTTAAAATGATTTACTGTATTAAAATAGTTTGAAGTATAAGAGTCACCATATCTGAAAAACTGAAATCAATGATCTGTAACATTTTCATGTAATCTGCTCCCTGATTAAGGTGTTATATATATATATATATATATATATATATATATATATATATATA
>VOQJ01020123.1:17446-39538 GCA_015052665.1 Apistogramma diplotaenia | reverse complement strand
ATCAATAAAAAAAACACATTACTTTTTTTTCTGTGTGTTATTGTGTGTCTCGTGAGAGGCCCCACACCCCACACACACACACACACACACACACACACACACACACACACACACACACACACACACACACACACACACACACACACACACAGGTTGTTGTGAAGGCTAAAAAAAGATGCTAAAGTCCGGTACGCTTGGTGTCCAGAGCAGTGTGGTCTTCCGCTTCAGTACAAACTTTTTATCAAATGAACTTCCAATTTACTATGAATGCACTCCTGAAGCAGATCCAGCTAAAGCCCAAAAAAAACAATTTGCACCTTTTTGATTTAAGTCATTATTTCAATCCATTATTCACATAACCAGCAGTAGAAACACTCACATCCTGTACTTGAGACGAGCAAAACTAGCCAAACTTTGGGTGTGGCAGGATAAATGTTAGCTCTTCGGGCGTGAAAGCGTTACGTGCCAGTGTGCTGAGAACTACCAAGTATCCTGTTAGTGGGACTGTGTGTGTATCTTAACCACAGAGTCTACTGAGGAGGCCTGGGGGGGGGTGTATCCATGGCAAAAGGGGATTGTTTGTTCTGCTGGACCACACAGCATCAGCTTCTCTGAGTGTGTGTCCTTTTGAGAAAATCTGAATAATTTTTGGTGGGTTTTTTGTTGTTGATGTTAATGTTATTGCTCTCGGGTTCATTGAACAAGAAAGATGTTGTTACTTAATAGCTGAAAGACTCATGAAATATTATTAGCTACAATATTGGGTATTTTTATGGATCACGTGCATCCTCTTTGTTGTTTCTTGATAGGTTAACGTGCATTTTAAATGGGTATCTATGAATGAGCATCAGTGGATTGCTCCTATATAAGCCTCGCTGCCAGCTGCAGTTCACTGAAGGGGCTTCTAGACATTTGCAATATGTAAAAAATGCATGGAAGGAATGGCTGTGCACCACATGGGTGTGGGCTGCATCCTGTCTGCATTTATGTAGCTGCAGCCCCACTCTGACTACAGCACTAGTAGATGCGTTATAGGTGCATCATGTACTTGAGTTCTTAGCTCAGGGCCCTGTCAGAGGAATTGTTGGAAGGGTGCATTTAATTCAGTTTGGTTGTGGATCAGCGGTGTGTGTGTGTGTGTGTGTCTGCTGTGAGTCATTGATCAAATATTTTGCTTGCAAAGAATCAGAGCACTCCCTCAATGGGGCCTCCAAATCCCAGTGGTAGCTCCTCCCCTGCAAGTGAAGCAGGCTTCTGAGTGGTCAGCCTCTGTGGCAGATTTGGCATTTTACCTCCACGGCCCCTCCCTTCAGACATTTGAATTTGCCATGACTCAAACCTCTTCTATTTTGGAGATGTGGCTCCTTGCTTCTGTAAACAATAGAAAACACTGTTGCCAGTGAAGTGATGCACAAAAGCTGAACCAGCTTGACTAAAGTCAGACAGGTTCTGGGATAACTGCATTGTATTATGGCCACTTCCTTTTTTTTTCTGAAATGATGGTGAAAAACAATATAAAATCATTGCCATTTTGTTTTTCATGTCTAATACATTAAATGCATTCACAGCATGGGAGTCTGTACATGAAAGCAACCTACAGTGTCACTTATAAAGTTAGAAAGGCATGATGTCTAACTGTGAGGATAAATTTATCACTTTGTATCCGTGTCTGAAGAGTTTCGAGTGTGGCCTTATTGATAAAGATTAGTAGATCAGTGGCTGCATCCTCCCTTGTGTCGACTTGTTGCTGACCATGTTGTGAAGCAGACTCTGTGCTGCATTTCTGAAAAAATTTGTGGTGTCAGGGTTGGGGTAGAGATTTTTTTTTAAGGTTTCCACAAAGCTTTTTGACGGCTGTCTGTGTCTTTGTGTTTCTCCTGTCTCATGTCACAGCAGGATGCATGCGTTATCTACCACAAGCAAGTAAAAGGAAAATGTATGTCTTTTTAAGACAAAAAAGTAAAAAATTGCATACTTAATTGGATATTTGAAAATAATGACCATCCCTAGTTTTCCATTTGAACAGGCATTTCCCATTTAATGCAGTGATTTGACCATTTATTCCATTTTTGCTAATATAATATGTTTACATACAGTGTTAGGCTACCATATGGATCTTCTAGAATAATGTGCCAGGTAGCGTGCATTTCAGGTCCTTTCAGCCTCATCTTGTATTTTGATTTAAATATTGTGTAGATAAGTAAGCATAAACAAATTAAAGTGTGAAATGAAATCCATATCTCCTCTCCCTGCAACCTGTCAGCTTGAAGGAGTTTGGTTATTGAAGTGCTTTTAATATAAACACAACTGCATTTGTTTTTAATGCCATTTTTTGGTTATATTTGCACTCAGAAAACAGATTTTTGAGAAAAAATGTTTTTTGTCAGCAAGTCTAAATTTCTGCATACACTGCAATGACCAGATTATTTTAATGCTGTTTCCCACTTGTCATGTTTTCTACAAAACTGATTGTTTATTTTTAATATATATATATATATGGGGTGACATGACCTGGCAGTTTGAAAGACACTGTTCTAGGAACTGTTGTATCAGCAGTGTTAAACATGTGACCACATGTGCATCAGTGGCACCGTGAGAAGATTCTGGGTTTAAATCTACCCACTGGGCGTACTCCACACTGTGTACTCCAATTACTCTTAGTTTAAACACATGCTTGTTAGGTTAATTGGTGATTTTAAATTGGTTTTCGGTGTGAATTTGAGCTTGAATGATCTGTTTCTCTGTTAGTCCTGTGATGGACTGATGACCTGTTCAGGGAACCTGCTTTCTCACTCAAAGTCAGCTGTGATACACTCTTTATCCTTGTGGCCCTGAATTGGATGGATGGATGGATTGTTGCTGGACATGTGATCTAAATCTGTATCCATTATGAACATATTGTTTCTCAACAACTTATTATAGTTATTCTAATAGTTCCAGGCTTCTAGCCAGAAAAAGTTTTCAGCACGGCGTGTGCGAGCGGGGTGTTAGCATTAGCATGCTAATGCTAATAGCATGCTAATGCTAACTGCTGAGCCGGTGAAATCCTCAGCCTGGCGCACCGGCAGCTCAGCAAGGCACAACGCCGGCCGATCAACCGCTGGCTAGAAGGCTGAGTTCATTCAGTGGGAATAAAGCTCAGTCCTTGAGAAATGTTATATATACATTATTAAAATGGCACATGCTCACATACATGCGTCACTTGTTCCTAAGTCTTTGCAATATGAGAATGGCAGGCCTCCACATTTCAGTCATGGCCTGAATCTCTTAAAGATGTGATTTATTGTTCTGTGACGGTAAAGACACCTTTGTGGTTATTCATTCCAGCTAGACTCAAATTAACATTAATCAGTCGAACCGCATATTCTAAAACAATGTGCATGAACATTTGCTTATTATGCCTCTTGGTATTTATAAGTGCTTGAATTTCTGAATCTGTTCATTCATTGCAGAACCCTTGTGCTGAACAGTTTGCTTTTGGTCTTGAGCCGAGGGATAAAATGTGGTCAGATTCAACAACCGAACAAGATACAGGGTGATTTTTGTGGTTTGAGGGGGAAACAACACACAAACAAAAACTGGAGCTGAAGTCCCATTGTAACCATAATGCAACAGACACACTTGAACACTCCAGCCAACCCCCCCCCCCCTCCTTTTTTATCAGCTGACTTTGCTGCTGTTCTTACTGTGATGCGAAGAAGAAAATAAATCTTTACAGTGCACTTGGTGAGACGGAAAGATGTTCAAAGTCAAAATACCTTTTTTGTTTATCTCATCCTTGATGGAGCAGATGATGTCGATATAAAGATAAAAAAAATTCCTTCATTTGAATATTTAATGTTTTGTATGTTCTACAGTAAAATAAAATATGTATTTAAGAGATCTGCAAATCATTGCCGTGTGTGTGTGTAAACAGTTATAACAGGAGGTGGACGAGTGATTATTTTCGTAATTGCACGAGTCCCTGCAGATGTGCTGCTTCATAGAGGTGCAGTCAGTTGGTTAAGTTAACACTAGTCAGCTATGCTTTCCTCACCTCCTCAGCTTGCCCTCAGGCCTGGTCTCTCCTCTCCTCTTCCTCCTCTCACCATCCTCAACTCAGTAAGGTGACCCATTCATCAATAATTGATAATTGCCTGGGACAGGTGAGATGGAGAGGCAATTTGTAGAGTATGGTGTGGGTGCACTGCCAGGAGATTGGCTCCGAGGAGGAGGACTGAGGATGGGGAGTTGAGCTGCTTCTCAAGGACTCACAGCCAGGGGCCAGCTGGAAGGACCTGCCTGCTGATGGCCCACTACATAATCCTGCGCGTGTGTGTGTGTGTATGTGTGTGAGTGAGTGAACTAATGGATATAGGCATACAGATGCGGAGTAACCCACATCCAACCGCTCACACCCACATACTCAGCTTTGAAGTCAAGCTGATACGATTTGTATTGCAAAATCAAGAATCATACATTTGCTTCAAGGGCTTTCCAATCTGAATAACATGAAAGGCACTATCGATTCATTCACCAGTAAACTTTTAACAGGAGAAAAACTCCACAAAACACAAATTGGGAAGGTATGGAAAAATGTATATACATGTGTAGTAGTGTTGTGATTCCGCCCATGAAAAAGCAAAAGCCTTATTCAAAGCTGTCCAGAGGAGGGGACAACAGCCACGTTTGAATCAGTTAGGCGTTCTGCTTCTTGTTGAAAGAACCACAAAACATTTTGTTTACACCTCTTTTGAAAAGACATACAAAGGTTTTTACGAGGGCTTTAGCATTGTCACTTCTGATAACTGATGCTAAATGCATTTACTGTCCAAAAAGTCCGGACCTATTTTGATTTCTTGGTAAATCTGGCAAGTCTTTTGTTTGGCGCACACGCACTTAAGCATCATAGTAAGAGCCAGTTTGACTGATATTTAACACACCTTTCCTTTACTTTCCTTTACTTTTCCATCCATCCATCCATCCTCTTCCACTTATTCCGTTTGGGGTCGCGGGGTGGCTGGAGCCTATCCCAGCTGACACAGGGCAAGAGGCAGGGTACACCTGTACAGGTCGCCAGCCTGTCACAGTGCCAACACAGAGAGACAGAACCATTCACACTCACACCTATGGGCAATTTAGAGTGACCAATTAACCTAACAGTTTAATTGCATGTTTTTGGACTGTGGGAGGAAACTCACCCAGACACGGGGAGAACATGCAAACTCCACACAGAGGAGAAAGGCCTGGGCCAAGGTGGAATCGAACCCAAACCTTCCAGATGTCATTCTCTGAGGCAGCAGTGCCAACCACCACGCCACCGTGCCGCCCAACAGCTTTACTTTGATTTAGTAATACCAGAGTACTAAATTTTTAACTTATTTGTGCCCACCTGATTCATATTGAATATCAGTGCGTTCACCACCTGAAATGTAAAGATGTATATGTGGGAATGAGGTGCACAAAACATCTCTTGGTTTTATCGTATATTTTTCCAGTTCGGATCTTGGTCTTTTTGATATTTTGGTATTTTCTTGCCTTCACATGGAAGAAGATGGTGAAGCCCACGCTGTGTGTGTGTGTGTGTTGCTCTGCCTGGGCATTGATAGTGTGTCTGCTGGGTGCTGAGTGCTGGGCAGAGTGAGGGAGTGAAGGAGTAGTTATTGATTTTGGCCACACATCTCTTCTCCTGAAAATCCCTTGATTGCTTTTGTTCTGCTCCCTGTCTCCCTCTTTCTGTCTCGCTTCCTCTAATGAAACTCCAAATGAATTGGAGCACGTACCGACTGCTCTCCCGCTCTCCGTTTCACTTCTGCTCTCTCACCGCCCTCCTTCCTCGCTCGCTCTCACTCTCTCACTCCCGCTCTCCCTGCTGATTTCTCTATTGCTCCCCTTCCTCCTCCTCCTCCTCCTCTCCCTCTCTCTTCTTCGACGTGTTTATGTCTCTCTGTCTTCATCTTAAGCTTCCATTCTCTTTATCACTTTTGTCACATTTTTTGCTCCTGTGTTCTTCTATGCTATTTTCTGTCTCTTTATTTTATCATCCATCTCACCTCCTTTTCCCTCTGTGTTTTCCTCATTCTTCCACAGATGGGAATTAACATTGGAGATGAGCTAACCTACCAGCCATGGCTGAATCTATTACTCAAGAATGACTCAGATACATGACTTGCTTAAACAGACAGGCACCTCTGTCCATTCATTCTTGGACCACTTCCACAGGACTGTTTTTCACCTGGTACCTTTTTTGATGCTTTTTTTTCTCTACGTGCAGACTGTGCATGGTGTAAAGTACAATTATAGAAGACAAATCTTTGAGCTTGGCTCATGACTCTGGAGAAATTAGCTCAATGAAAAGCACACGACTAAAGGGAAACTCCCAAGTTTTATAGATAAAGGTCAGTTTGCTAGTCAATTGGCGTACTATCAAGCCTGTGAAAATAGTTGAATAATGTCTTCTGTGACAACAAAGGACTTTTATCACGTCTGAAAAAATAACAGTTTGCAGACTAGCAACAAGCTCTTACTGGGTGTGCTTTGGGAACTGTAGAACCCAGCAGTTCTTTTATCCATCCAGTCACTCACTTTCTTAACCTCCTATCTATTTAGTGTCACAGGGGAGGCTGGAGCATGTCCCATTTGGCATTAAGTTAGAGACGAGGTATAACCTGGACAGGTTGGCAGGCTAACGCAGAGAGACAGACAATCATTCACGCTCACGTTCACACCTACAGCCATTTACAGACAGGCACCGGCTGCCTGGCATGTTTGAACCCAGAAACGTCTTGCTTTCTGCTGCTCGGAATGCCTGAACTGAGTTTTATGATTCTTATTTATTTTTGTTGTATATCAGGAATTTTTACATTGACATTTTGAAGCTGACTGTGGTGAACTTTTGCTGGAATTCTGACTTTCTTGAATCCCATCCCATGTTTATGAAAGTGCAGTATAAAATTACAGCACAAATACATACTGGTACTTTGTTTATATGGGGACATTTTTATGGCATTAGTTAAAATTCCTTAATAACTTCTTTAGCTCAACAGAACTTTTGAAAATGTTCTTTTATATTCAAGAACTGCAATTCAAGTAATATTTAAATATCAAGTTCTTTTTCTATACTCTTTTCAGTAATGTTGATAGCACATGTCAGTAGAGGTGAATTGATTTTAGGTTGGTTGTAAAATTTGTGTGTTTTATTGATATCCAGATATGGATGTCTTCAAATTTCCAAGCACAAAATATTCATATTTAAGCTGCCTTCAGTGTCCTTTTCTGTTCTATATTGACATCAAAGAGTAAATTCTTCATTGGTTTAGCTTTTCTTTAAGTTTTCACACACTATTAATATTTAAATTATAGTTTATGTGGTTAAAATGCAGAACATGATAAACAAATGATATACTCGAAGTAGAGTGGAAGGGTATTGAAAGTATGGACTCTCCTAGGGGCACACATGGGAATGAAAAGCACAGTGATATCCAGGATGCTGCATAAGTAACATACTGTAGGTCGATGGGCAGAATTTGAGGTGAAAACCCTGGAATCCTCTTTGATTCATGCTACATGTAATGTTTTATGTAAAATATCTGTATATATACAGAGCTCACCTCCTCCTCCTCGGGGGCTTCATCGTTCCACCTCATCAAATGCGCAGCCTTGTGTATATGCACCTGAGACTGAGTGTGTGGCTGCAGCAGATACTTTCCATCCACCACCACCACCCCACCCCCCCTCCCCCCTCCCATAGACACCATTGTTCTGCCTCATCTAAAGGGCTCATGTTTGACCCTTATGCCTTTTTTGTCACCTAGGGGAGCTGGAGGAGGAGATGGAGAATCCAGAGATGCGGGATCTCCCTGAGAAACAGAAACACCAGCTCAGACACAGAGAGCTCTTCCTTTCTCGACAGCTAGAGTCCTTACCAGCCACACACATCAGGTACACGCAACTGGGATCACAGGAGATAAGGCAGAGGGAACAGCCTTGCTTTTAGAATAAGTAGTTATGAACTCAGTTTCAGAGGCTGGAGAAAGTAAATGCCAAAAATGCCAGCGAATTTTGGTTTGCTGTCTTGTTTTTAATTAGCAGTTATAAATGCTGTGTTCTGTTAATGAAAATTGGTGGTGGTTGGAAATGTTTGGTTCTGATCAACACTGTCTTAATGCAGCAGTGGTGCTGTGAATGAGTAAACTTTGAGGCTGATTAATGCCTCAGTCACACAGGTCTCAGAGACCAGTTAGCAACCATTGGCAACCAGCGGTTATGAGGGAGAGGGGGAAAAATGTTTATTTCCCAGCTGGTTGCAAGTTGGTGATGACGTTTGCTGGCAGTTGCTGTCAAATTGATTGCTAGAGCCTAATTCATGCAGGGTTAGAGACTGGTCAGCGACCCCCGGCAACCACCAGCTGCTAGGGAAAAGTGTGTGCTTCACGATCAGTTGCAAGTGGTTTTTGGAGGTTGCTGGCAGTCGCATGAAACTGGTGCTGCCTGAAACTTTTCTTTTTAAACGGGAACATCCTGCGTCTCTGGTATGTGTTGCACCTTTTTTCAGTTTCAGTGAAATGCTGCTGGTTGCCAATGATTGCTAACTGGTCTCCAGGCCTTTGTGACTGAGGCCTAAAATTGAGATGGATTGCAGCATTAATGCCCATGATTCCCCTTTTTGCTTCAGCAGGAAATCTACTGCAAGAAAGGTGGATACATTAAGTATGGACCATTGACATTTGCCATTTCATTGACATATGTAAACAAGTGTGACCTGAATGAGGGGAAACGAGTTTCTAGTGATGAGAAATTAAGTTGGATTTTATTAAAATGTTGAGACTTACAGTATAACAAACATTAGTCTTATTGGAAGCATTTTATTATTTTTATTCAGCAGTTATTTCCGTTTGTCATCTTTTTACTTGCATTTTTATTGCCTTGATGGTTATAATGTGCATGCATGCATTTTGCTGAAAAAGCTGCAATTTCCCATTAATTTTTTGCGATTGACCTTGATGGCACGTTGTCGGCTAGAGATGAATCTGATGACGAAAAAGACAGACACAAAATAATCCACCCATATGCAGGGTACACGCTGAGCACTAAATGTCAACAGAAGGCTGTTTTTAGATATAAACCTGCTTTTTGCTCATCAGTAAGCTTGAGGCAAACCTACCTAATCATTAGCGCATTATTACTTGACATTTCTGAAGTCACAGGAAGAGCAAACTGACATCTGCTTGAATAAAGATGCTCTGATGAGCTGTTTGTTTAGTGAGAATTCAAGCTTGATTAAGTTTTCTAACTTAGCCGTGTGTGGCGAGGTCACACAATGTGTCTGAGTTTATTAACGTGCCAAATCGTATTTGCTTCAGGCTAGAGAGGTATGACTAATTAGCTGGTAAATAATCTCAGTTCAGACAGTAGCGGTTTGGGGACAGGGATGAGTGCCGTGAGTGTCAACACACTGGACCGCGATTTATAAAAAAAAACAAAAACAAGTTGAGCAAACTGGAGCTAAATCAATACCATCACCGGAGATTCTGAGCTGTATCCTACATTTCTCCTGCAGAGGAGTTTGTACCAGAGTGCAGCTTTCATCTTTCACTTACATAACCATTTAAAATCCCATGGACTTTAAGTCCCGTCTGCTATTCTGTATTTCCCATGTTAAATATTGGTTTGCTTTTTGCTCCTCTGACTTCCTCCTGTTTGTGTTTTCTTCTTCCTGTCACTCCTCCTCCAATTGTTTTCTTACATCCTTCAGGGGAAAGTGCTGCGTGACGCTGCTGAATGAGACAGAAGCTCTGAAGTCCTACCTGGACAGAGAGGTATGTGTTCATGATTGTTAGATTTCAAGGGTTATCGGTTTGTGTGTGTGTATGTGTGTGTGAGAAAGAGGAGGGCAATAAGAATCTTATGAGTTTAAAGATTCTTGTTTCCAGATGAATTATTCAACGTGTTGACCTAGAATGTTCTTTTCACGTACAGTAATGAGGAGACGAGAGACTAGGAGAGGGGAAAATACACAGACACAAACATCCACACACAGTCCAACAGATAAATCCCACTTTTCGCCTTTCTGCTTGCCCATCCTGCTTCCTGTTCCTTTCATTCCATCCTCAAACCTTCCTGCCATCTGTATTTCCCAGGATGCCTTCTTCTACTCACTGGTGTACGACCCTCAGCAGAAGACCCTCCTGGCTGATAAGGGGGAGATCCGCGTTGGGAACAAGTACCAGGCCGACATCACTGACCTCCTGAAGGAAGGTACGTTATACTTCAATTTTTTGCTGCTTTTTAAAAATGATTTATTCACTGAGAAGCACTATATCGTTTTTCTGCAGGGGACTTCTTACCCTGCAGTGTACTGATTATTTTTTTTTAGCAATATGTCTGCATTAATAGGAAAAGTTTAAGAGTCTGAGCCACGACTGTCAAACTTTTTAATGTTTGTGTAACTACTCAAATCTCAGGAACATGTCACGAACTTTTATGACTTTTATGCCTTAAGACACCTTTTTTTTTTTCTTTTACAAGTAAAGTTAACAGAATAAGTAAGTTAGGTTTCCATAGCAATCACATTGTGGCCTCATAATGATTCAGCATAACCAGAGCATTTGAAATAACAGATTATTGATTTGTGCTGCACAACTGATGACTTTGCGGTCACCCGCAGAGAAGACAACACATCCCAAAAATGATGTCAGCAAAGTCTGTTGATGTATACGCTCACAATTGAATATAACATGACTTTCAATATAGCAAAATATTTGTAGGCTTTCCCTTAGATATTAATATCTGGAACTTAACAGTTGCCGCAGTTTTGGATAAACTCTTGTTTTTAAATTGTCTGTTTAGAAATTATACTGCACAATTTTCTTTCCCCCTTGTCAGTAACATAAATCTATTATTATTTTCAGTCAGATGAGCAGAAAGATATTTTCCAGACATCCTCTGCCAATAGTTTGTATGGTAAACATTAATCAGGTAATCATTTTCAAATGTGACTGTTTTTCAGCCAGATTACGGTGATTTGCTGGCATTCTGTGTTGTGCCAGAATTTTTATTCTTAGCAGGTGGGATGCATCTGAAATTGCAATTAAAGCACCATGGGACACTAGGCTTGCTAATTAAACCCATGTTAATGAAATTCTTCTACATGTGTTAGAATCTCAGGCAGGTTGGCTCGTTGGTTGAAGGCTGGCAACTTGACAGAGCCCACCTTTTCAACTCTGGGATTCATTAAAAGCCGACACAAAGCAGGATTTTTTAAATCTAAAAGGAAAATCAGGAAGAAAAATTCCCCCCCCTTTTTAAAAAAAAAAAATTCTTGTTATACAAAAGTGAGCAGTAAGGACCTGTGGTAGTCAAGTGCAGAATTGACCTGCGTTCTTATCTGTTTGTCTTTTGGATGCATTTAGATGAGGAGGATAGCAGGGACCTGGAGAAACTGGAGGAGAAGGTCTGGGACCCCAACAGCTCACTGACAGAGAAACAGATTGATCAGTTTTTAGTAGTAGCACGGTAAGTCAAGTCACATGTGCAAAATATTCGTATGATGATTAACAAAAAAGAAAAAGCTCCTTGGCACAAAAATGCTCAAAAATGACACCATGTAAGCCTCATCCATCCAGTCTGAGAGCAGTGATGATTACAGCACATCCATTTATAACAATTATTATAAAATATATACATTTCCAAGCAGTGCGCTACATGCACTCTGGTGTACTTCAATCCAAAGTGGCCAAGAGCTTGTGCTTGAGCATTGTGGAGTTTAAAGCTTCCTAAAGCATCGCCTGAAAGCTCAAAGCAAGATTAAAAATAAAAAAATATATAACCTCCTATTGTACTAAATGATTCTAACAAGCATTATCAGTTGCAACCAACAAGTTTTTTTTTTTTGGACTCATCAAATTTAACATCCACACGTCACGTCCTGGGCGAGAACCAGCTCAGCTGCTATTTTTACAATACTTCCTGGAAGTCCCTTTCTGACTGCTTGCACGGGCACATTATTTTACCATGGAGCTCAGACGTGCCAGAGAGCAAACATCAATTTCTCTGTCAGGCTGACCCAGCCCCACCTCCCATCACTGGTGGAGAGAGCAAGGGCACGTCAGTGAGAGGAACATGCTTTTGTTGTTGTTGCTGGCGGTGTTTGGTGTCCTAAAGTTGTTGAGGGAGAAGATTTAGAACAAATGTTCTCAACTATGGCTCTCTGCGACTTCATTCTATTCTGTTTTTATGTAAGTCAGGGTGAAGAGTTGTGGTTTCGACACACTCTAGCAGATCCGGTGCACATTATAGACACACAAGTGCAAGTGATCTGAGTTGGGACTTCCAGGGAGCGATGCACTGAAAGCGGTGCAGCGCTGCTTGGGAAGATTGAAATTTTAAATGGGGTATAACTTTTGAAACTTTATGATTGCACCTTGCGAAGATGTTGCAATTACCCAGTTCTCTGCATGAGAGAAGTTTTACTAAAATCAGGTCATTTCTAGTTTTTAAGCCATATTGGGTTGCTAAGCAGTCTTAGCCTGTTCAAGTCTAAATCTGCTTGAAGTATAGTATCGGCCTGATCACACTACAGTTAAATATTTTATTAGGAAGCATCAGAGTTAGGACTTTGCTTATTTGACTTCCATTTTTTCCTGCAGAACTTAGCTTGAAAAGGAAACCGTATCAAAGAAAGTGTGGATTTTCTTTCTTTCCTTTACATTTTTTCCTTTTTACCTTTACTGCCATGTCTCTGTGTCCCACAGGTCGGTAGGTACCTTTGCCAGAGCTTTGGACTGCAGTAGTTCTGTCCGGCAGCCCAGCCTCCACATGAGTGCTGCTGCAGCCTCAAGGGACATCACCTTGGTGAGTTAGACATATATATACATGACAGTAGGTTTGGTTTAAGCTATTACCACACCACATGATAAAGGTGTAGTAGGGAAGAAGAATGTTTAATCAGAAAATCCCTGCACTACACGTTTGTTTCTGAGTCTGTTAGTGATTGTTGAGGCACATGTCTGGTTATCCTTAACAGGCATTTGGTCCCAGAAGCCTAGTGTGGGTCTATTCTGCCCTAGATCTTATCCTCATATATAAAACATAGATGAGAGCCTTAGCTACCCACATACACACACACAAATAGCCCAAATCCTCACACTATATTAACTGGTAAACCATCATCATTCGGTCGAATATTGCTGAAATTAATTGCATAATGGGTTCGGCGTCTGTCTTGTTTTGTAGTTTCACGCCATGGACACCCTCCACGCTACAGGCTACGACATGACTCGAGCCATCGCAGCGCTGGTTCCTCAGGGTGGGCCCGTCCTCTGCAGGGATGAAATGGAAGAGTGGAGCGCCTCAGAGGCCAACCTCTTTGAGGAGGCGCTCGAGAAATATGGCAAAGACTTTACCGATATCCAACAGGATTTTGTAAGTGGCTAAACAGTAGGATGTAATTTCATTCTACATGTTAGAAGAGAAATGAGTGTCACTCCCATATCTGTCTGTAGTTTATGAAACTACATGCTTGGCATAAAGACTGCGAGCTGGGACACTTGCAAACACACATTCAAGCACAGATTTCCACTTTGTTTTTGAATGAATTAAATGCATTGCAAAGTGTCCTTGGTTTATGTAAAAAGCTGCAAATAGAGCTACTTGAATTCTTTATTTTTCTTTTCTACAGATTTTCCTCAACTCATCAAGCTTGATAATCATTATCAATTTATGCAGCGACAAAACATTACATTGGTAATGCTGAAATTAGATTTTTAATTTATGTACAGGAAACAAAGAAACTTCCTGGAGTTAGCGCTGACTCTACCTCTATGAAATACACTTAGCAGCACCTCTACGGCTCAATCATGTCTCCCCATTTTCCTTAATGTTGAACTATTCTTTTAACTGGTAAGCTGTGAACTGTATCTTGTATGTGATTTTTTTTTTTCCCCCACGTGTCTGGAGTAGATATTTCTGTGTAATTAAATAAATAGTGTAGCATTGTTATAAGATGACTGTATTTAAAGAATATTTGCCTAATTGCCTAAAACTCTTTTGGAGATCTTAAAGATGTAATCATTCACTGCACCCCTGGTTCTGAACCACAGAGTTGGAGCTGAACATTTATAGCGGATGTGATTTAATTTAAGTGTTCAGCTGATTTTCCTTTTATGCAACTTGAAGCACTGCCAGTAGTCTAATAAAGAAGCACCGTATCCGCCCCCAAGTTAAGAAGGAATGGTGATCATTGATGCTTTAAAGCATTTTAAACAAACATCTGGTGAAAGCTGCCTCTTCTCTGCTGCAGCTCCTCATGTTCTTCTGTGCTTTCAGCCGGAGAAGAATGGTGCTGCCCTTAGTGGACTTCTCTCCTTTACAATGCACTGTTCTCACTGTATGCATCACTCTGCCACCTGGTGGCCGTCTGCTGTCAGTGCTGCAGACTCGTTGCTACTCGGGCCTTTTTTTCTTTCCAACAACAAGACTACACCGCCAATATGGGTGGGGCCACCACTTAAAGGCTCATTTTCTTTCAGACTTCACAGAGGCAATTTAACAATTCATATTCAGTATGTTGAATGAGGGCTTGTCCTTTAAAATTTGAAAGAAATGCACAGATACTTTAGCACTTATTTGCCATGGGAGAGAATCATTCTATTTGACTACCTCCAATCACACTTTCTCAGTGCTCCAATAATTGTTTTCCCTCTTTTATCCTTGTGTAGTTGCCCTGGAAATCCCTGACGAGTATTATTGAGTATTACTACATGTGGAAGACCACAGATAGATATGTACAACAGGTAACAACTTCCTATTTTGCATTTCTAAATATTTGTTGTTAAATAATTTTTGTTGCTCAGTAAGTCTCCCACATTGATTAATTCCATATTTGCATGTGGCTAAGAAATTGACTAGGTCTAACCACACTGTTAATTTTGCCGTCGTCATCATCATCATCATCATCATCCTCCCAGAAACGATTAAAAGCAGCCGAGGCAGAAAGCAAGTTGAAGCAGGTCTACATCCCTAACTAGTGAGTACTTTGATGCACGATTTTGTGCTTGATTTGTGAGGCTTCATTTGTTTGCCTACATATTATGACGTATTAAATCAGTTGATGTTGCTGAGAAGGTCACAGGAACAACGCTGGTCTGTTGAACACTTGTAGCTCATTATGATGTACAAACTCCTCTTTTAGTGTTCATGGCAGCTCACAGTACAGTATAAGTGCTGTCTCTGGCTGCAGCCTGATGAATGTCTTGTCTTTGCTCTTCTGACCCTGTCTCTCTCCTTTTTGTCAGTAACAAGCCAAACCCTAACCAGCTGAGTAACAACATAAAGCCAGCTCTGGTAAATGGAGCAGCGGGTACAGTGGTCCCAGGACCTCCAGGCTCCGCGCTCACCCCAGGCCTGGGTAGAGCCTGTGAAAGCTGCTATAGTAAGTCATTCTGTTGTGCCCTGATGTAGGAATTCTTACTCCTGCTTAAAGGAAATAAGGTCGTGGTGATAAATCTACTGTCAGAGCCACGGATTTTGACAAATCCTAATCTGCTTTGATGTGAAAATCAACGACTTTATTAATTGCAAATATAAGAATAAACCTGGCACAGATCGTTAGTACTCTAGTTGTATTTTTAGTGTACAGGATCTTTTTGTATTGATTTTATTGATCTTATTTAGCTAATGCCCAGCATCATCAGCTCACAGTATGTTGCTCAGTAAGTGGCATCTCCAGCATCACTGTTTGCAGATTGGTACGTTTTCATTTGAATACAGCTCATCTAAAGATTTGCTCCATGCTCAATGTGCGCGGCACACATTTGATATTGGACTTACATAATAGAGAGAGGAGAAAATGGTCTTATGTGCCCTGCAGCAGAGTATTGTTTGAATTATTTTAGGGGCTGTGATTAATTTACTGGTGAATGATTAAAGTTGGGGCTCTCACATGCACGTGCTCATGATTCTGTGTGTGTTTTATTGCTGTCTGCGCTCACTTTTTTTTTTTTTTCTGTAATCATCGGTGTAACCATGTGATTTTGGTCTGCGTGTAGCCAGCAGCTCCTACCAGTGGTACTCTTGGGGACCTCCCAACATGCAGTGTCGCCTGTGCGCTTCATGCTGGACCTATTGGAAGAAGTATGGAGGCCTGAAGATGCCCACAAGGCTGGATGGCGAGAGGCCTGGACCCAACCGTAACAACCTGGTACAAGCTCACACGTGCCTCACTAGACATTGGCTTCACTTATTTGCCTTTCCTCAGTGACTGGGGGGAGCAAAAGTTCATCTTCCAGAGAAAAATCTCACATGAACTGAACCAGCTTTAAGTTTTACTTATTTCATTCTTGACTGATCCACAGGTTTAATTGAGTAACAAATTAGTTTACTTTTATCCTTTTAAACATTTAACATTTTCATCTAAACTTTTGTATGAACTAAAAATATGATCAAATTCTCACATTCATGATGCTTGAATCAGTACATGATGGATTTTTTTTTTTTTTTGAAATCTAATCAAGATCACGGTGCTCTTGCTAAACAGTCATTTTGATTCGTGACAACAGGAAAAGCGTAGGTGGAGTTAATGATAGCCCACTTCCTTTGATTGTCCCGGTAAACAAACATAAGAATGAACCAGCAGGTCTTTCACTCTCTGAATGAGGCCATTCTAAATGTGCTTTCTATTGCACCATGTGGGGAAAGACAAGTCAAGATGTCACCTGTGAAGAAGTTACATTACTTTAAGACGGAAAATACCATAATGTCCCAATTTTGGGTCGACAGATGCCATTTAAACCATGATTCTATGCAGCTCTCTTTTTCTGTCCGTTTTTGTAAACATAAATATATTTTATTTTATTTATTTCTTACAGTCCTGTTTACTTTTCCTTTGGAGGAAGACCAAAAACTGTGCACAGTACAGAACATTCTCCACATTAGCCTTTGCAGTGTGCCCAGAGTCTTAAATGGGTGGTGCATTATAAAAAGCACTCTAAGCATCTCTCTTTCCCTTCGGTAGCCATTAAATTCATATCAGACAATAATTTACTCCAGATGTTTTCTTTGTCTTCAGTCCTATGATAAATTGACCTGTCCCTAATTCATCATCTAGCACGATGTTAATGCACATTTCCACGAGTAAAGGTTGCTCTACATTTTAGGTATAAAGTAAGTTATTCTCTCCGTACCTCCAGAGCCCCCATGGCCTGCCCCTACGCCACAGCGGCAGCCCCAAGTTTGCTGTAAAGACACGGCAGGCGTTTTACCTGCAGACCACCGGCCTAACGCGGATGGCACGTCGCATCTGC
Source organism: Apistogramma diplotaenia (assembly GCA_015052665.1). Taxonomy (NCBI): domain Eukaryota; kingdom Metazoa; phylum Chordata; class Actinopteri; order Cichliformes; family Cichlidae; genus Apistogramma; species Apistogramma diplotaenia. The sequence continues at coordinate 22,259 of VOQJ01020123.1, read as the reverse complement.
CAAGACATCATCAGGCCTCGATACATGGCTAGGCACCCCTACCTCCCAGTCAACACAGCAGCCATCAAAGCAGAATGTAAGGGCCCGATTTCCCCCTGTGCATGACTATGACATGCAATAAATTTGTGTACTCTATATAATTCTAATGGCTGTGTTGTTTCACTGAATGCCTGCAGGTGCTCTGCGGTTACCAGACAGGCCAAAAAAGCCTTTGCCACTGAAGCCTGTGGAACGTAAACCTCTGGAGTCTGTTGTTCGTTATTTAGGTGAGACGAGTCACCCGGTGCCTGTTCATATTTCAGTTTCTAGTTTCAGTCACTTTTAAACTGGATGTGTTACCTATGGATATATTTGCCTAGATATTGTGACAACATGAGCAAATAAGAATTCTCGGGGTGATGTTTGTCTGTTTTCTGCCCTTTCCTCCGTCCATCTCTGTTCCTGTTTTAGAAGCACATCCCCGTCCACCCAAGCCCGATCCACCGATTCGCGGAGGGTCGATTTCCACAGGCAGTCTGACGCCTATAAAGTCCTCTCCCATCCTAAACAACGGCTCTCCCACCATCCTGGGCAAGCGCACCTACGAGCAGCACAACGGACTGGATGGTGAGCCAGACAGCTAGAGACTTGGAAGCACGTGTGCAATCTGTATGTGTTTGCTTTGTAAGCGTTAAAAGCATTTCACCCTTACTGAACTCTTTATGCCATGACCACCATAGTTAAAAGATTATTTTCCATCTGCGGCAGTATATTAATTAATTATCAATTAATTAATTATTGCACTTGTACAGTGTTTAAATGTTCAACACAAATTATTTAATGGCTTACTTGATGGCTACAGCGCACAGTTAAGATCCACTGCTGCAGGGTTACGCATTTGAGTGGGGCTCTTTTATTTATTTTTTTTCTTTCGGGGCTGGGGTGTCCCACTTTTCTCTCCCTTGTGAAATGAGAGGGGTAGAGACAGACTGGGAGATGAAGAGAGTGAGAGAATGCCAGGGAAAGATGGAGAGAAGAGGGAGCAAGAGGGAGATTGCAACAGGATCGGATCGGCCTTGCTTCTTTTTGCTGGAGGCTACGGTCTATGTTGTCATGGTAACGGGAGAGAGGAGGATCAGGAGGGTTCGGTAAGTGTATCCTGAGGGAGAGTATTTCCACTGGTCTGTGAGCCCACCTCAGGCCCAGGCTGGGATAACGCACCAGGAGAAGATCGGAGTTGGAAATCGGCCAGGTTTGAGGATTAGAGATTAGTTTTTGTTTGTTTCACATCCAGCTAGCTGACTCAATCGTATCAGAGGACAGAAAGGGTTTCTATTGTGTGTGTGTATTTTTATTACTTCTAAACTGCATAATTTCTCACTCTCTCTTATTAAATAGATGTTTTCTGCAAGAGGGTAAAAGTGATGGTTTGTGGTCAGATCTCACAGGAAGTTACGACCTAAGTCAGCTGCTTGCCTTGGGTTGATGGAGCGTCTTAATGCGCTTCAGCTCAGCTCATTGTTCAGCTGTTCAGCCTGCAGGTTTACTATTTGGGTTCACGCTCATGCTCTCGCAGCATCTTTTTTGGCTGCGAACAGACACAGTGGTGAGCTGATGGAAATGGTGAAGCTCTAACCTAAGGGCTGTGTTTCCCTTAAGAGCTGATGGATGCCACAAACAGGACCAAAAGAGGTTTAAATCTTGAAATTGTATTTGCTGGATGTCTAAATGGCAACTTCTCTATATTTAGTTGCATCAGTGTTGTGTTTGCTGCCCCCAAGTGGTCAAAGAAACTTCTTTCACTCAACTTGCTTCTAAAATTTGCTACATTTTGTCTTATTTGCTTAACCCAGACAACACTGTACATATACAGCTGTGAGCAAGAAGAGAAGAGAAAAATCTTCCTTCCAGACTTGGGAAGGGCGATCATTTGCTGTAGTCATGTGTGGAGAGACAAAAAAAAAAAAATGCTGAGAGACAACAAACAGAGTATGGACAAAATCCACATGAAATTAATAAGGAAAGGAATTTGGACCTTGTTGCAGTCAGAGAAATATTACTTGTCACAATATTACTTGTTAAAAATGTTGTGGCTGAATGTCACAGTACCATTAAAACAATATTTCAACAAAAATATGAACATCTTATTATTAACAAGCATTTGAAATAGCAGCTGTGTGTTTCCCTACTGAGTGGAAGTGCATGTACAGTGTTCAAAAGCTGATGTTCATTGAATATTTCTTACTGCTGAAAACCATCTGAGCATTAATGGTGACAGTCTTATGGAAGCATATAAAAACTCGTGAAGTGGAAAACTTGTAGGAACATGCCGTGGGGGCATTTCTTTTCCGACATACAAAAATAAGGTTTGGTGTTGTTTCTACGCTGTACTTCATGAAACCAGCAGAGGGCAGAAGAATTCAACCCTTTTGACTGGAAACAAGCGTCGTCTTTGCTCTCTCCCGTGACATCTGTTGTTGCTTCCTTTTTCTGTAGGTGCCAAATCCAAAGTATTGGCTCCACAGTGGGACATTATGGCCAAACGAGTGAGTGACGCGGGGCGCTCCTCATCGTCCCTGCAGGACGAGGTACATGAACTGGACTGAATGCTCCGTGGGATGACCTCTACTGGGAATCCCAGTGAGGTGAGAAAAGCTGCCTTGCTGTGAAGATGTTTAGTTTTCTCTTTGTGGCTTCGTAGTTTAGTCTGCCTGTTAACTTCCATCTCCTCTTCAGGCCTAGAGACTAGTCAGTAACGCTCATTGCAACTTCCAGTCACTGTATTCCCTGACCTACTTGCCAAGAGGTTGTGAAACTTGGAAAAGTTGCAGCCAGCACATTTCAAAAGGTGCACTTTTGGTTGCACTTTTCACCGTTTCACTATCACCTTGCAAGTAGGCCAGTGTCTGCAGATACATGGGTACAGCACTGCATATTTCTTTGCAACTAACTTCACCTAATGCATGCTAGAAACCTCCAGCAACCACACACTAACCAGTGTGGGAATACATTTTTCTGTAGTGAGTAGTGGTTGCAGACTGGTCTCTAGACTTGTGGGAAAAAAAAGTAGTAGTAATTGAAAGATTGAACTCCAGCATGATTAATCTGCAAAAACAGGGAGAAACAGTGTTCTCCTCCTGCAGCTTTTGCCTCTGTGCTTTAAGCCTCTCCCAGCAAACGTGCACACATCCACATGCTTCACACCTGTTAAAAATAGGCCAATGTTGACTTCTGTCTTCGGGCCACATGTGATCCCCTTTCTCTCAGGTGAAAGTTCTGCACTTAATCCATTTCACTAGGGGCCATAATTCTTCAGCAGACTGTCCACTCTTTATATTACTCATGTGATCTCGACTGAAAGGATTTGTTAGTGTAGTCCACTACCTGGATTTAATTAAGCAGCTAGGTAAAAATTTTCCACTGGATAATTACTGCAGTGATATATAATTTTCAGCAGTAACAACTTATTTAACCCTCATTGATGTAGCGAGCAGCTTTATCCCGCTCCATCCGGGTAAGAAGAGAAGCTGGTGATGTGATACACCCATCACGCCTACAGCTTGCCGTACAGGTCCGTGGCAGCTGCGTTGAGTTGCTTCATGTGGTCAGGTCGATGTTATGCGCATCAAAAAACGAGGTCAGCCGATTACCTGAATGTACCGAACGACCAGGTTTTTCCACCAGTCGATTTTCCCCGTCTGACGGTTCAGGCCTATTTCAAGATAACAATGTTAGAGGGCATCAGGCTCAAATTATGAAAGAGTGGTTCATGTTACACTGCAGAGTCCAGACCTTTGTGAGAATATTTGGTATTTTCTTGAAGACCGCACACAGTGCTCCGACTTGGCCATCATCAAACTAACTGTGTGTAAAAACATCTTGTCGTGTGTGTGTGTTCCTTCCACAGCAGAGGGGGACGTGAGTTGGATGAGGCTTTTTCCACTAAACCACAGCAGAGCGAAGCTGAAAGGAGACGACAGCATTGGCCACCTTTCTTCAATCAGTGTGGGTCTGTCAGACTGCTGAAGACTAATCCATCAGTTTGGCTGTGGTCAATCAGAAAATGAGCCTGACTGTACAGGACTGTGTTTATTACTTACATTTCTCGTTATTACTGTCTTTGTAATTATTGTTATTGTTATTTTAAATTTTTTTTTTTACCAATTATAACTCAGCTTATTGTTTGTCGATCAAACGATGAAACTTGAAGTTTCAAGAAAAATGCTTGCAGCAACCCTGTGGAAGAGGGTGAAAGGAAAGTAACAAAAGCCACTTGCATCTTCTGTGTTTTTATTTTTGTTTTCTTTCAAGTTCAAGTCAAAAAAAAAAAAAAAAGAGAAGAAGAGAGACGCACTTTGATTTCAGCGACACAAGTTCAAAATGTCTTTGGTTTCACTGAATTTGAATGCTTTCTAGGAAATTTTCTGTTGTGTGAGCCGGCCCTGCTCTTCGGCCTGAGAGGTTTAACTTATTGAGAAAGACTTGGTGTTTTTTCTACTTTTTTCACAAGTAATGCATCTATGCTTCTAAAATGTAATTAAAAAAAAAACAGAGAGATAATTGATTTTCTCCTCTTCTTTGGGTGTCTGTGCACAGAGGTGAAAGGTGCCAAACTTGCACTGAATGTTCTTTTTTTTTTTAAGCTGGTGTTTACCTGTTTTTCTTGCTCCCACAGGTTACGCAAACAGGGTATATGCAAAAAAAAAAAAAAGAGAGGAACTTTTCAGTCCTAATTGCTTTATATGTTATATGATTAGTATTAAAAAAGATTTCATGCACAAACATGTTTTGTAAGCAAACATCTGAAAACTAAAAAAAAAAAAAAAGAATTATT
>VOQJ01020119.1:0-21218 GCA_015052665.1 Apistogramma diplotaenia | reverse complement strand
AAATTTGAGTAATTTTGCTGAACGGATAGAAGAGAAACTGCAGCAAAAGAATCTATATTTTTGCTGTGGTATCGATCCGATACCGATCCTCACCTGGTATCGATACTATCGATATAAGTATCAATCCGCCCACCCCTAGTTGCCAGTCTGTTTCAGGCCTGCCTTGTCTTATCCTGTCTTTTTTTAAAAGCGCCAAATCACAACAACAGTCGCCTCATGACACTTTATATTACAAGGTAAAGACCCTGTCGTAATCTGTATGTGATGTAGACCAAAATCAATTATTCCAACACACCTGAATCCGGCTGCCAGACTCACCCTGAGTCGGTGAAGGCCAAATGCAGCCTAAAGAAAACCGCACACGTAGGGCACGTTTGGGCCAAACTTCCACGGTTATCAAAGGAAAAGAGCAGCTGTCATAAGGCTAGATCTGCTCCTCATGGGGTCCACCTGATTCCTATCAAAATTTATGTTATCCTCATCAATATTTCATCCACTGCCTCCACTTCCTTCCCACTCAGTCCTCTCTCGCGCCATGCTGCTTTCCGACTGACCGCTGGTCATTTGAAATGAGGCTAACTGCACGAGTCATCCCTCAATCGCTGAAGGGAAAGTGGGTCTGCACATCTCTCTGTGGGCTGTGTTCAAAATATATAATGTGCAGCTGAGTGCTCTCAGAACGGCGAAAAACAAGCTCTCGCTCTGTCTGACTGTCATAACGAGGCCTCGCCGTCCCAGGCTCATCGCCGAGACATCTGACTGTCCAGCAGACCTTATTTCAGAACCGCTGCCCACTGAGAGCAGGAAGATTTCACGAGGATATTACTCTGTTTTATTTTTCTGTTTCACTTTTTCACTCCCTCCACATCAAACTGGAGTCGGGTGGATGGTTAACACTGGGTGGACCTTTCCTCGGATAGCAGTCAGTCTGGTTTCACTCAGCAGCTGTAGAGGTAGCGGATCAGCGCTTAAAGAATTTCATTACTCTCGATTTCAGATGGATAATACACCAACAGTTACCTCCACAAATCAATCCACAGCAGTCACACGCAGCATAACAATAAAATACGACTTCAGCGTAATAAAAGCCTCAATATCCTCACCTGATTATTACTGTTGCAGTCCTCACAAAGTTTCTTAGAATGTCTGATACAAAGGCAGTGTTCGTTGTTGGTAATGCTGTTGGAAAAAGGAGCTGCAGAGTGGACTTAAAGAACTTTTCACACCTGCTGTTCAGGCTTGAAAATGTATCTTTTCTCTTTTAAGGTGATTTTTACAGAGTAACAAACTGCCAGTGCTGCTGATCACCATTTAAAGCTGCAAGCACTGGTTTACTGGGGGTACTAAGGTCAGAAATTATTATGATTAAATAAATTATGAGAGTGAAGTTGCTGTCAGCTATACCGAGTGTTTGAAAGGTGCAGAACAGTTACGCTGCTGTGATGTTTGTGAAGTCCTCTTCTGGAGCCTCGATGCCGCGTTCTCTTTATTCTCATCCGATGGTCTTTTTCACTTCACTGCAACGCCTGACGCATCATACAGTGCTTGAGTAGTGACCATTAGTTAAAATCCACCTTTCAGAACCTTTCTGAGTGCATTATTTAGAGAATAGCTCCGTATGCAGTCAGTGACTTTATGGTGAGTAGGGTGTGATTTCAGACACATCCACAGAGACCTGCAGCATCCACACCGGAAGGTATACACACATACTCATATATAGCCATCAACAAGCTTAATTCTGGCCGGAGATTTGATCACCCCTCATGCAGAATTGGTAGAGTTCATTTAAACTGGCTGGTTTCCTGTCACACACCCAGCTTTTAGGCAGTAGTGCTGAGGTTGGGGTTCTGGGAAGCCTGTTCCAGAAGCTTAGTACTGCTTATCTTGTATGACTATCAAACCTTTCTCCGTGCCGGCAGCTGCAAATGTCAGTTGAGCTTGAAGGTGTCGATTTTGGAGCAGGTGCTTCTTTCTCGGTGGACACCTTCCCGAGCCATGGTGATATAAAATTTGCTTCCCTGTGGACAGTGACTCTGGTGTTCCAGCAGTTTCCGGTTCATGGCAGGTTTGAGCCTGCGTGGTTCCTGGGTTGTTTCTGAATACCGATGTCCTCTCATGTGAGGGTGACAGTGTGATTCTTCTTGCAGACTTAACTTATGTACAGTTATCTGAACTTGTGGTCTCTGACTTTGTCTGACTGTCCTCAGGTTGTGAAGATGACATCCAAATCAACCTTTACTTGAGCTGAACACTGCTAAAACAAAGGAAATGGTCATTGACTTCATGAAGCAGAGAAGGGATTATGTTCCCTGTCCATCAGTGGGTGTATGCGGAGAAAGTTTAACATCCTGTTTTAACACCCTGGGGACACATATCTCTGACATATCTCAGCCAACATATCTGCGCTGGTCAAAAGGCCCAGCAGTGACTCAACCACCCGGAGGAGAAACTGCTGCTGTTCTCTGAATGCTCCACCATGGAAAGTGTGCTGACCTACAGCATCACACAAGGGTTTGGGGCCTGCTCAGTCGCAGATAAGAGAGCTCCGCAGAGGGTTACCAGGACTGTGAAAAGATCATTGGTGGCTCTGTTGAGGACCCGATCCTGGTCATCACCTGTTTAACCTGCTGCTGTCTGAGTTCAGGGCTCTGAGATGCAGAACAAACAGGCTTAAAAACATTGTCCTCTATTATTTCTTCATCCATTCAGGAAGCTTAATATCACAGCCACACATGTGCAGGTACACATGTATGAGTGTCACTGCTTCAGCAGTTGTGCACATGCTGGGCTTCAGTGAACCTTCCTTCACCCCTGTGATGCTGCTGCTGCTGCTGCTGCTTTGTGCTGTTTTGCCACAGGCTGCACTTTCCGAAGCGTGACCCTCAGCTATCATGCACAATAATGCATGAATGAATGAATGGCCTACTTCCCCCCTTAAGTAATAATATGACCCCTTTCCCTACTTTGGTGTAATTCACTCTCAGTCTTTATCTTCAGTGCTGAGGTTGAGTACAGCATCCTCTCACAGACACACTGTTTTTTGTTTTTGTTTCAAACTGCATTTTAGGTGAGAGAAGAAATTAATTTGACACCTATGAAACATCATTTTTTTTCAAAGAAGGGAAACTAAATACCATCATTGGTGCTCGAGTGAATCCTCCTGATTTGAAGCTTGCCTCGGCAGTTACTGATCCATGTAACAGCATTAAAATGAAGCTACTCGGATATTTTGAAAACATCTGATAAAGTTGTTTGTGTAAATAAAAGATGAGACTGAAAATCCTGCAGAGCTTCAGCAGCACAACTTAAAGGTCCTCAGAGGCTGGAAAATTAGTGTGCGAGCAGAACACTGAGAGGGAGGATTTATTTCAAATCGCTGCTTTGGATAAGACCTGAAAACATGAAATAATTGAATACAGCTGTTCTCAGAGAAGCTTGACATTTAGTGAAAACTTCATCTGTTATTTTCTGATTTTAAGCATGCATGCTTGTTTATTTCTTTGTATAATTTTAGCTGCCTGACACATCACCCTGTGATAACTATCAGGGACAAAGAGAGTGAATAAAGGCCTAATATTCTCTGTAATTTTCCTAAATATTGAGGAGCGGATCAAATATCTTCTGCTTGGCAGGGGTTGAATTAACTTGCAGTCACAAATATTGGAGGCCTAATCTCACACCTCGTTGAGCATAGGCAGGCCGAGCTCGGATCACGAGGCGTCGTCAGCAGCAGGAACAGTTGGCTGGACGTAATGCTTGGTTATTATTTCTCCTTTGTCACATGCCGGGGGGGAGATCAATAAGTGGACATGACTTTTTAGCGCAGGGCATTCCATTAAAACTGAGTGGGTTCTTCTTATTTCAAAGACGACCTGTGATTGGCTCTCACCGTAATGAAACTGTTGGATGCCGCCGCCGCAGAAGCCCAGCAGTTCATCTCATCGAGCTGCGGCGTGCTCCGATGAATGTGCTTTGCATTGTTTGCAGCCTGGTTAGACAGTCTGTTACTGGGCTGTGGCCACTGGATTTTAATAAACTGAGATATGAGGGGCTGTGAAACTTTTTGAATGACTGTACCTGAGAGGAAAAGCCTTCATGTGACCCTAACTGACACACTATGGGCTTGTTATGTGATGATGTAACGGCCGTGTCTTTGGGTCTAATCTGCATTTACGCCTGGATGCTGTTGGTGGCATTAGAGTGCTCCTAGAGTGGGCCATGTCTGCTGATGTAGCCAGCTGCAGTTCCTTTAATGGGAACTTCTGCTGATTGGAGTCCCTGTTCTGGCCCTCTGGACAAACCAGAGCTTTAATTGGCAAGTATCTGCATTTGTGTCTTGCAGCCTCACAGTTTATTAATGCAATGACAAAATGAGCCAGCTTGTCTTTGCAGGTGACTCGGCACTCCAATCTGTCAACCAAATATAACCAAAAAATATGCACAAAAAATGTCCAAATGATGTCACTGTGGCTACATCCACATTTTATACAGTTTGTAGTTACGTTTTAATAACCTGTTGCTGTTGATGGTGGGAAGATTACATCTCTCAGCTGGCCTGGGATCATCTCGGGGTCTTCCTTGGGTGCGTTGGGGGAGATCGCTCAGGTGTGGGAGGTCTGCCACCTCCAACAGCTGGACACGGATAGGGAATGAATGGATGGATGAAACATCATTTGGGGTGATCCTGGACAACACATCCTGGCCTAACCTGGCCTATTTTTGTCACTCCCCAAAGTTGTGAGCAATGCTTGATACACAGCAGGTGTTGGATGGACCAGGTGTAGCACTAAAGTCATGACGTAGTCTCCAACTGAAGTAGGAGTTATGACAAATGATGTGTGAGTGAGATGTGGCTCAGATGTCACATCACTTCTGACATTTGGCCCATAAAATGTGGATCTGTGAGTAAGTTAAGGAGTCATCTCCATCCGTCCATCCATCGCTTATCCAAAGTCAGGTCGTGGTGGCAGCAGGCGGAGGAGGGAATTCCAGACACCGCAACTCTTTCCAGTTCCTCCTGGATGATCCTGAGGGGTTCCCAGGCCAGACAAGATATATAATCACTCCAGCAAGTTTTTGGTGTATGCCAAAGTCTCCAAAGAGTAAGGTCACAAATATAATGTAAAATAAATGTTCTCCACGTGATGGTTGGGCTCAGGAGCTGCAGAGGAATAACGGAGTAGAGCTGCTATTCATTTGTGTTGAAAGGAGCCACTTGAGATGGTTTGAGCACATCCAACTGGGAGGGTCAACACCATCGGTTAAGGCCAAATGTGCCAAAGAAAACTTTAATTATAAGCCATTACAAGCAGATAACAGACAACTTTGGGCCTAATCTGGGTTATTGGCACTTAGGGACCAATGAGCAGGACATGCGTCATATGGGTAACACTAGGTGGTGAATGGGTCTGATGTGGCCCAAATGTCATGACATCTGTGGCTGACTTGCATTTATCGTGAGTCAGCACTGTCAGTTAAGGCCAAAAGTGGTCCAAAGAAGACTTCAATGTGTGGCACATTTGGGCTGAACAATTATTGCCATCTGGGGTGGGACAATCACCCAAAACCTCGTCAGGGTTTTGGGGGTCCAGAAACCCTCTTAGCACTACCTCTACATACTCACACTGTGCATCTCACTCAAAACCCTTAAAAATCAACCTTACGAGCAGACGTTGGACTCTAGGAGAGTGTCAGTGCGGCGTGATGACGGTGCTACCTGGAGAAGTGCTGCTGCAGTGTCACCATCTGCTGCCCACCCAGCTGAAGCTTCACCCTCTCCTTTCTCTCCGCACCCAGATGTTGTTTGTTCTCCAGCGGGGGATTATTATCACGGATCAGTCTTGGTGGCGTAGCTGCAGGGCGGAGGAGTAAACAGAGTTAGCTTGTTGTTAATCTTGCATCTTATAATCCCACTGAACATTTCCAAGATGCACTGCTTCTGCGCCCCCTCCCCAATAAAGCTGGCAAGTTTTTCTAGTTTGGAAGAGATCAGGAAGCACTCCCCCTGCACCTCCTCTGTTCACACTGTAGTTTTAAATTACTCTCGACATCCCTGCTTCCCCCACAGCTGACAGGTTGTGAGCTGGACTCTCTACTCATGACATTTAAAACAGAGCCTCGGGGTAATCTGTCATTCTGGACCGTGCATGTAAAAAAAAAAAAAAAAGGAGAAAAAACTGCTGTTACAGTAGCAAAAGTTCATGTGTTGTAAATATTATAACGACCATAATACCTCATGGCTGCTCCTTTGGGTGTTTCCCTGTCTGGATGGTATTCAAATGAAAAAAAGCTGATGTCCAGGAAAAATTTTACACTGACAGTAAATGTGACTAATATTTGTGTTAGCTGCACTCTTTTAGCCCTGATAAACCTGACATAAATAAGTGGATCTCTGCCTATCTCCATATATTTCCTCTGTGTTTGTTAAAGTCTTGTTTGCGTCGACTTAATGGGAATTTTCCATCTGGGAAAGTTCATTTGTTCTTTAGTGTCAGTCAGTCCAAGCGGAAGCGCTAAACATAATGATGATAGTTTCCAGGCTATTACAGAAATAATCAGTTTGGCTGAGTGGGTTTATTTTTCTTTTTCTGCATGAGTAGAAGCCTCAAGCCACAGGTTTGGTTTGCTGTGACTCACTGTAACAATCAGACTGCATCAGCAGTGCTCCACTATGCAGTGCTGCAGTGCAGGAGGGAATACAGCGGAACATTTTGACCTTTGGAGACTCATTTCACCGCTCACACAGGAGACCACAATTCAATTCCCTTGCTGGACAGACTTTTATACTTCCTCTGCATTATTAATAATTGTTAGAAACGAATTGGTTGGGTTTCATTCAATACTGTTTTATTTATATAGCACAAATTCATAAGAATAGTCACTGCCAGGTGCTTTATAGCGCAAGGTTAAAATATTATAGAGAAAACCTAAAAAGGGCTGCCCACTGCATCCATGAGCACATGATGTCACAGAGATGGGAGACAAAGTTAGAGAGGTGAGAGGGTTTGGATTCATGCAGAGGAGGGATGGTGGATATAAGGATGCTGAAAATGGAGCTGCCAGGCATGAGGAACAGAGGAAGACCACAAAGAAGATTAATAGTTGTAGTGAAAGAGGTCATGCAGAGGGCTGCACCAAACCTCTATTGTACATGTCACCTCACTCAAGCATCCAGATGAAGGGTGTGGCTCACTGGGACTGATCCTGGACTCCTGCCTCTGAACACTGAGAGGAGGACCAGACAGTGGAAGGATAAACCCTCATAAACCTCATGACCATATTAAGGAAATCAGTTAAAACTGTGTGAAACGAAGTATTTAGAGCAGTCTGACGCCTGACAGGGATTACTTATACACACTGATCTCATTATTAAACTTTGGCTGTGTTTAATATGAGCATTCACCACTGGAACAGGAGATATGACACAGTTCATTTAAATTGGTTGGTTTTCTGGAACAGACCCGACTTTGAAACGTAGTCCACCAAGTTTCAGTAGGTTTAAGGTCGGAGCTTTGAGAAATGGCTCTGTTTAAGCTTCTGGAATGGCCTTCCCACAGGCCCGACCTCAACACCACTGAACTATGCTTAAAAGCCGAGTTTTGGCCACAAAAACCAACCAATTTAGATGAACTGTACCAACTCTGCCAAGAGCTCAAATATCCAGACAGAATTATGCCAGAAGCTTGTTGATGGCTACCAAGGTGCAACTTGCTGCGAGACATTGAAGCAAATATGCACACATATGAGTCTGTATGTAAAAATAAATTCAAACTTCATTTTAAGTCCTTAAAGCTGTACAATCAATCGACCCTGGAAAAAGGACGGTTCGAAGAAGTCATTAAAAACCCAAAATGACCACAATATATTCACGCCCACGATGAGTGGATGGAAGCGTCAAACTTTAACTGTAACAGACCTTTTTCGACTTGGTACAACTAAAAAAAAGAAACACGTTTATCAGCTAAAGCGAGTTTGTGCTTTTCTTTTTGTAAAGTCTCAAAATGCCGTCTGTGGGAAAGATTTAGACCAGAGTACAAAAGCACCAGTGCATCATTAATGTTAAAAGAGCAGACCTTCAGAGATTGCTGTAACCAGAAGGCAACCCAAAACAGCGGGGTCATCTTTTCTCATTATTCATCCCATTATCATTGTTTTTAAAACAAAGAAGTGCAGCTGCAGTTTGTTCTTCCTTTAGCCAGCAGGAGCTTGTAAAGTCAGAGAATAAAGATGGAGGATTTTCACTGTGTTCATCCAGAGTCAGGGACAAACCCATTAAAACATGCAAAGCAGGAACTGGTCTTAAGTGAACTAATATGACTGGACTGAACTCTTAAAATGTTAATCAAGGTTTTTCAGGCCTTCGGGGTGTAAATCTGCATTTGAGGGAAACTGGGGAACAGGCTGAAGTCTGGTTCTGCGCTGCCATCTAGTGGTCATGAGGATTGTTACCAGAGCGGATCCACAGCAGGAGTTTAACACGTGTCAGGAGATTCAGGACAAGGATGTGAAGAAATGTTGGTTTCTGTGAGCGAAGCAGATAAATATGCCAGCAGTGCTTCATTCTGTCATCACATGCAGAATAGATTTGTCTTCTGCTTGAAATCAGAATTCCCTTTGATGCATTATAAAAATCTGCTATGTTCAGAAAACCACATTTGGATTCACGTTCAGTGTGAAAACATGCAGGAAAAGACTTTTAGGGAGTTAAAAGAGGACGAGCTGCTTTCCTTCTCACACAACATGCAAACATTTGCACAAAGTCAAAGGAACCAAAAAACGCTTCTGACTCATGAATTAATAGTTTTTAGAGGAGATGCAGCTTTTGTGGGGATTTGCAGCACATACAGTACTGCGCAAAAGTCTTGAGTCACCCTTCAGTTCTTTAACCTTTGCTTTGAAAGTGTCATGAACGCTGGAGTTTTTGCTCCTGAGTTTGTGTCTTAGCACTTATTCTTGCTTTATCATCATCTTATAGTTGATATTTTAGTCCACGTGTTTTCCGTCGTGTTATTCTGATTCAGCTCAGCTGTTCCCAGGCGTCTCTGCCCCGATCTGTGCTTTTATAGTTGCCGTCTTTGCTTTTGTCTTCGTCACAGCGTCGGTTCACCTGGCCTCCATGGCTGCTGGTGTGTTCATGCTTTAGGCGCTTCAGTCATTCAGAGTTTTCAGTTCCCTTCTGGACTTTGTAGAACACCAACCAACAGTCTTAATAGAACAGGTCACTTTTTATTAACTCCTGCCCATCTTACTCTGCATTTGGGTCCATATTTCACAACTCACGACACAAGGATTCTATCTTGTACTTTCTAAGTGATCGTGAGCAGCAGTTCTCCAGCTTTCTGAAGGTCCTTCAGAGTTCGTCTTCGGACATTGGCTGCTTTTTCTCTCATTTTCAGTGGAATGTCTTTTTTTTTTGTTAAAGCATTTAATACACACCTACAAATCTAACTTTTGGCTCAAATCATCATCAGTATGTAGTGAGAAGGTCAGGACAGAGGTCCAACAGTGAGTGTGGAAAACACGGTGGAGGTTCTGCCGTGGTTTGCATTTCAGACAGCAGTGTTTTTGATGGAGTTATGAACACACAAAAGTATTAGGATGGATGGAAAGCATCTGATCATCAGCAGCTTCACTTTTCAGTTCGTTACTGATCCCAAACACACTGCCGATGCAGTAAAAGCAGACCTGCATCGACAAACACACAATCACTGAGCTCGGACCTCAACATGATTGAAGCAGTGTGGGATCATCCTGACAGAGAACAGAACAAAATCTGCATCTGCACGTTTCAATAAGTCACTGCCCATATTTTCCATTTTCACACTAAAACATAAAAAAATGAGGGGTGGCTCAAGACTTTTGCAACATACAACATGTTATTTTCATATTTAAAAATGTCACAAAGCAGCTGAAGGAAAAAGTCAGAGAATGAAGATTCAGAAGTTGGTTATAAATCACATCATCACGTGATCTGTACTGCAAAAAAGCTCCATCTTATTTAAATACTGACACATCATAACAGGGTAAATACACCTGCTGAGGAGGCTGCAGAGTGGTTCCTGAATCTTGTTTCATGTATTCAAGAAGCCTTTAAAGGAGGGTTATCTATGTGTATGCATGCAGTAAAAAAGGCCAGACATCACTGCAGCTTCTATGACTCATAATTCCTCATAATTTAAGGTTTTGAGGGTTCTGAGTGACAGTTGAATGACTGAGGCTGTAATTCTGTGAGGAACAGCTTCATTATTCTGTGAGCTGTGACGAGGAAGAGCTTCACAATACGGAGAAACAAAGATAACGGGCGTGTTCGGGGAAATTTGGTCTCTTCATCCTCCGAACACTGACAGGCCGGTTAAAGAGGAAGTGCTGGGAAACCTGCTCCTGTTTCTGAAATAAGCTTCTGTGATTTACTTCCATTTAACTATGCGGTTTGAATGATTTACAACTCTCTGCATGTAGGCGTTATTTACCGTACATTTCATGCAGAAACACTATTTTATTTATGTTTGGAGATGAAATGTATTACTGTTGGACTTCTGCAGCAGCTTTATTGTGTGATCAAATATCTTTATAATGTAATAATCAAATATCTTTATAATGTTGCCTGCATGTGGCTGTTCTGAGAAACGCTTCATGTTATGACTGACTGCACTGAGAGTTTCCACTCGCTGATTTTAAGTGTTTTTCACAAAATATCTGAATACATAGCAAAAGTCCAAATCTCTTCAAACCTCACAGCCTTGCAGGACAACATAAATCCTTCTTGCTGATGATGTGCGGAACTGTTCATTCATTTATTACAAGGAGAGAAAAATGTTTTTCCCAAAGGCGTCCAGCAGATGGAGGTCTTCATTCATTTTCCTCAGTGGTCTGGACTCTGAGTTTGAGGCACATGACGCCTCCACAGGAGTCATGTGACTTTCTGTCCTGAAATAATACCTCAAACCTCGGTGTCACACAACATAGACATTAAACCAACATGATGCAGACTGATAGGTGCTGTTGACCAACTCTGGTTATGAGTTATATTTAATATAAATACTATAATGTCCATTTCTATTTGTTTTTGTTTGTAAAATAGAATCAAAGATGAAAGCAGAGGGAGAGGTTTGTATATGACGGACAGAAACTGCCACAGTTTAAAAACTGGACGATTGCTGGCTGAAGAACAGGATCCATCCCACAGCAGTGTGTCACCAGCATGAGGAGGAGGAGCCAGGCTGTTCTTCCACATGCTGCTGAGGCCCCTGTGTGTTAAACGGATAAACAGTTAAACTGCCAATACTGTGCACATTGTTTCTTCAAACTTCAGTCATCCAGTCCTATAAATGACACACTAACGAGTCAAAGCAGAATAAGCTCTCCTGTAAATGACTGAATTATGTTTTTATTTACACTTTACAGCGTCCTACTTATTTAGAATTATTATTTTATGTGTGCTTTATTTTTATAATCCCGAGTCCACCTAATACTAACTTACACTACAAGAGGAAGCTGTGAGTGCATGTCATTATGGATCCATTATACAGCATGAAGGTGTCTGAGAGTAGACTCCTGCTTCTGTGGATGCACACAGTGACATGCAGTTCTTAGGCTGTATTGTACCAAAGCAACAGTCACCAACAGAGGTCAGATTTGTTTTCTGTCAGTACGAGTGGGAAGTTATAATTCATGCGTCTCAGCAGGAGTTTAATAGAGACTTTCACTCTCAACAGAATGATAAAGAGCTGAGAGTATTCAGTTGGCAGGAATATACAGCAGTCTATAGAAGCACCTCAAACTCAGGCATCCTACTACAAGCATTCACTCTATACACTGATTTAGAATGATGCAGTGTAGCTGCTGCAAATGCAGGAAAAATGCTTTGAGCTGTGCACAACATAAAAGTTTCAGTAGGTTTACCACACACACACACTGTGGACGTCAGAGTGGTGAAAAGAATATCAATAAAAGACTAAATTTAGCCAATATATCCTGTTATACTCAAGACAGGATGCCTTCAGGGTCTTGTTCACACATGCAGCACATTTAACGTTTTTTTCTTTTCACCTGATGAAGGTTAGCCTGATGTTTTACATGTCCACCAACTGCAGATCGTCTGACCCATTAGCTGCTAACTGGTTCACTAGCTGTCGTGTGTTTGGTTTAGTCTTAGTTTTTCACTGCATGGCTGAAAATACTGTGAGAGCTGTTCAACAATGCATGAGTCTGTGTAGGTTCTCAGCCATCCAGGTCACAGTAGTCTCTGGAGCCTGGAAAAAAGGAAACTGGAATTCTTTTTTTCTCTGCAACCTCTCTCCATCATTTGGTTTTGAGAACTGAAGAATCCTTTCGTATGAGAGGTGAAACGTCTTCAAGAAACGAAAAGAAGTCCAGCCGCCTTTTTTTCAAGCTCCAGAGACAACATTGCATGAGGCACCAGAGCTTCAGACTAAAGTGATAATAAGTCCATCACTACCACCTTTGTGGGTTCTCAGCACCAAACACTCCAGCTTGTTTGTACCTTCTGGGTTCCAGTGTGAAGCTGCAGTTTCTCGAGTGGCCACTTGAGACTTCAAAATTGAGCCAGGCGGCATAGACTCATGTTAAAGTGTTCAGATAAACATGCTTACAGCCTGATACTGAAAATTGTTTTGGCCTCCATGGATACCCTTTACAACTTTAATAAATCATCCATTTGGGTACCATTAAGGCTTAAACTGGAGGTGTGGCCTCTTTGGAGTCCCTGAACTGGAGTTCTTCATTTGCATATTTAATGGATTATCTGTAAGATAATAAGCCCTGCTGTGTGGTTAATTGTACTAACAGACCATGCAAGAAGTCTGTGCTTCAGTTTTAGTTTTTTAGTTTTTAGATTTTATTTAGATGTTACTTAGTACTAATTAGCAGATATCTGTGCTTTGCACCCATATAGTCTTTGGATGCAGCTCACTAACCACTTGATAACTTCATGCTCTTCCCTCTCATCCAGCTGTGGTCATTTCTGGCTCCAAAACACCACCATGATGCTAATGATGTGACTTAAAAATGCAGTCAAAAACCAATCGGGGGCATCATGGTAGCTACATCTGTCTAAAGAACTTCTAATTAGTCTACTCAAGAACTCCCACAGCCTGGATGGGAGAGAGTGCAGTAAACAGGGGCCAAAGTTTAACTTTCCAAGATATTTATGTTTTTAAAAAAGCCCCATTACATTTCAACACAGAGGATTATCTGGCTAACGAGTTGTGATTGACAAGTTTTTAGCCAATGAGCATGCAGTTACACAATCAGCCCCTTAAATGGACTAGTTCTTATAGAGGCTTTTCTACTTTACTTGAGCACTCAAAGCTATACAACACGTTTGCATTTACCCATTCACACACATTCATACTCCAACACTGCATCGGAGAGCAACTTGGGGTTCAGTATCTTGCCCAAGGACACTTTGGCCACTACAAATACCGTCCCACCTCTTCAGTTCTGTTACAACCAAGATGGTGACAGTGGAAACACACATGCATACAGAGACGCCAACTAGTGATGATAAGATCCCGTGAATGTGTCAAATCTTTCCAGCCACCTGCTTCACCAAAAGCCTGAAGCCCCATTTAAAAACTCATTTAGCAGTGCTGACATCTGCTGGACATTTGAGGTACAGCATTCCTACTGTTACGTTACCTTTGGAAACGCCCGTCTCAGGCCCCGGGGCTTTAAAATGAGTCATAACATCACTAACGTCATCGCTGCCGCCATGTTGCTCATGCTCAAACCGCTACAATCGAAACGGGATCATATGGGCTCACCTTTCACAGGTAGGCATGAGTAAGCTAGTAAATTAACAAGATATCTCTAATTATATTCTGACTAGGAGAAATGAAGTCAGATTTACCATTGAGTTGTATGGAGGCTTCAATTCAAGATATCTACAATGAATTATTATCTGAAACACACATTTCAGATATCTCCAATTAAATCATGACTAATCATAAAGTGAATTTGAGATATTTCGCTTTTTGTTCTGACTAGTCATTCTAATTCAAATTCTAATTAAAGATATTTTAAATGTATTTTCAGATAGGAGATAAATAGTTTTGACTAGTGCAAATTAAATTGTAGATATCTTGATAGCAGATATTGAGGCAAAAATCTGAGAAATCTAGAACTCTAATTTTGTCTTGTCAAAATTCCTTTTAAGATATTTCCAAATAAATTAAAGATGTCTTGAATTAGACGCTTTTCAATTTGAGATATCTTAAATTAACATTCTGAGTAGTCAGACGATATCTTGAATTATTGTTCTGTCTGGTCAAAATGTCACCGATTTACGCAGCATTTTGGCAAGAAGTTTAAACTGCATTTTAGCCTCACCTGCTTTTTCCACTCAGTGGTGTCAGGTCAGTCCAACTCGCATTCTTGTGTTTTGAGCACGACTTTTAGCTCCACACTGAAGAACTCTTTCTATATTGTGGTGTTTTCTTACAGTTTTGTCCAGAACAGCCAGCACCATTGCAGCCACCTGAATTTCTACACTACAGGCAGTTGTTTGGACACCTCAGTACAGCACAAGGGGGCTTACATGCAGTCGCTTAATTCAGATATCTAAAAATGTAATTTTGACTAGTCACAATGACGTTTGCGATATCTTGAATTGTTGACTCGTCAAAATGTAATTGCCGATATCTTGAATAATTATTCTTACTGATCATAATATAAATGCAGATATCTTAAATTACCATTCTGGATAGTCAAAATGCAGTTTTAGATTTCTAAAATGTAATTACAGAATGTCAGACGAGTTTATGTTAAAACAGCCACAGACCTGAAAACAGGTTGGACTCAGTGGAGATTTGCAAATAAACACAGGTTAAAAACCCACCTGTATGAAACAGCAGTGCTGCGACAGCAACAACTTTAAAGTAAATGAAGTTAGCGGTAAAGCAGGCAGAGCTGTAATGTGATTGTGATGTAGCAGCCAAAGATGGCTAACACGTCCACATCAGAGCGTCTGAGTTCAGCTCGTCCTAATGCACCCAAACCTGCTCACATGTCTCTGCCTTTGTGTCACTGAAACAAACACTCGGACATTTCCGGCACTTTTCGGTTACACTTTTATGACTCTGATGCAGAAGAAAAACAGAGCTTGTGTGTGTTTACTTTGGCCTCTCGGAGAGGAAAGCTCTCCAGTGTAAATAGGGTAATTACATGTCTTCCTTTTGGGCTGGTGGGAGGGTAAATTGGTATAATCAAGGCAGCGGTTCAGCCTCTGGCATTGATGTAGGAATGAATTAGGACAGGAGCTCGCTGAAAGTGCCCCCTGGGTACTAAATGAACACATACTTCTCCCCTAAAATCACATCCTGCTGATAGAGCTGCGAGCCAGCCCGGTGACTGTGCCACCAAAGGATGTATCAGTGCAGGCTGGCAACTCAGACCTCTAACATCCTTTGTGCATTTAATTTCTTATTTTCATAATGACAGAAAACAGCTGTGATCTACTTCACAATATGCTCAGTGTGTGAAGCTGGAAAAAAGCAGTGCTGCTCTATTACAAACAATACAACATAGAGAGGAGTCAAAATGTCCAAAGAAAATAATAATGAGGCTTATTTGTGCAGAGCTTATCATGTATGATCAGTAATAACTTATTCACTCAGCCTTTCAGGGATCCATCTACTGTAATTCACAGTGGTATAGGACTTTAATTTATCTGGTAAACATGGAAATTTTATGCATCCCTCTCTGCTTTCATTCCATAAATAGTCCTTGGATGAGATATTTTTAGCGCTAAGCTATTTTTTTTATGCGCCCTTGATGCTGAAGTGCTGTTACCATTCTGTCGTCCCCCAGCCTCTAATCTGAGTCTGCAGCAAACAGTCAGCCTTTGATGCGGAGCTATTTATTACAGATTCTTCTTCATTTTAGCTGTTTTTTTATTCGGGGAATGATTCAGCTCTTTCTCAGCTTCAACAGTTTCATTACACTGAAGCTAAAACACGACGCAGAGCAGACGCATTAGAATTTATCTGCACAGCTGAAGGCTTATTTGACCATCATCTGACCCCAAAAATAATTTTGTACAAATAAATGAAGAAAATAACTAAAGTTACATAAATCCAGTGGTCTGCAAACATCAGGATCCACGCTGCATTTTACCTGTATAAGGTTCAGCTGTAGAGTCAATAAATGTATTTTCTCTACGAAATAATAATTTAGCTTCACTCCATATCATTCATATTTTTTTAAACTGCCTGCACCGACTCCATGTCTCACACATGCTCTGCTCAAACCTGAGGCTTCATGCCAAGAGTAAAAAAACGCCGTCATCAGTTATTACAGCAAAAATCAGATAATGACTCAGACTGTGTTTATGTTCAAGCAGAGAAAGTCTGCAGGGACATGGGTGAAGGCGGAGGCCATGCGGGGGGGCGGGGGGGTCTGTGCAGTGTGTGAGCAGTGAGCAGGTAAACTGATGATCATCATCAGTTTACCTAACCCCTCATCCGTTTCCTATCCCAGCTGTCACGGGGCTGCAGGGTGAGAGGCAGGTTAGTCCACCACTGACATTCACACCTGTGGCCAATTTAGAATCACTCATTAACCCAGCATTTATGGGCTGTGGGAGAAAGCTGGAGTACTGGGGAGAACATGCAGACTTCACACATAAAGGCCCAAGCTGGCCTCGGATTCAAACCCAGGACCTTCTTGCTGTGAGGCGACAGCCGTAACCAGGGCACCAGTGTGCCGCCCTGCTGAGGAAACGCAGTAAGCACAGAAATGAGCTAAAGTTTAGTCTTATGTGTTCTCCTTTTTGCCACAGTCACCAGTGTGAGCTGGTTCTTCAGATGCTGTTTGTCTGGTAATCAACCATTTGGGTTTCAGTGGGTTGTGTAGATTTCATCATATTACACAAACATCCGTGTAGCTTCTGATTTCGTGATGATTCACGGCGTGTCATGGTCCTGTTTGATTTTGTGTTATCAGTTTAGTGTCCTCTCTGTGGTAACTGTCCTCCCCGGTCTGAGTTTTCTTCCACACCTGCTTGGGGGTTTAAGTCCTCGCCTGCCTGCTGTGTTCTGTGGCAGAGTGTCTCGTTCTGGGTGTTAGCTTTCAGTGGATTCCTCATGTTGATCTTTGTTTTTGATTGTCTGGTTTGTGTAGTTTGACCTCTGCCTGTTCCCCTTCTCATTGCTTGTCTTGCTGTCTGCCTCACTGTGTATGGCTGCCGTAAAGATGTGGATTTTCTGACTTTTATTCTGCCTGCTAGTGTCCTTATGTGGAAACTGTAACAGTAGGTTAAAATCCACCTACTCAGTTATATCTCATTTCTGCTGATCCTCATCACAGTCTGCATGTTCTTTTGTGGGTTTGGTTTATGTGACCGAACCAGGAAGTGATGCAGTAGTTTGTACCCTTTTAAAACGTGACACGTGTGCTTCTGGGCTTCAGGCTCTCTGGAATCACCTGATTCTCATAAACAAGATTCACTCATCCACACTAACAGTGCTGCGGAAGTACAGATCAGACATCCATCGATGGACAATACCTAAAACTTAACACTGCTGCAGGTAAAACACTGGGAAGGTTAATTATTTCAGGAGGAAACTCACAGCACCGATAAAGGAAGGCTGACTGGTGCTTTAAACCATTCTTCTGCTATGATCAGTTAATATCAACACACATGAAACTCAGATTCCCAACATGTTGCAATCGATCAAAGTTGACGTGCTCCGATGAGCGCAACTCGTCTGTGACCAGTCTCTCTGCAGTGCGGGACTCCACTCAACTGGTTGCATCCAATAAGCTGCATCAACTAGTCTTTGTGGCTTAAATAACCAAACATTATGTGAGTGGTTGCACCATGAATGCGACTCCTATCTGTAGGGGGGATCTGCAGGCTTTCAGCATCACCGCAGCTGTGTTAGCATCTCTAAACATGAGCACAGTGTAATATTAGAGGAGAAAAGGCCTGGATCTGACTCAGGTGTGCTAAGCTCCACTTTAAAGCACTCATTCCCCCTTTCTCAGCTCATCATTCCTCCTGCCTGCTCAGAAAGCGTGAAATGGTTTTTGGTGGCGGGAAGATGACTGAGAGCTAGCTGTAGCTACAGTCTGCCTGTCGTCACCTAAAATGGATGAAATGAGGGAGAATTCGTCCAGCAGTTGTTTTCATTTGGGTGTTCTTGGTCAAAGAAAGTGAAAACTGCATCTGCTGCTCGGTGGGGAAGCTAATGCTGCATCTGGCATTTGTATATTTTAAGAAAATGTGTAGAGAAATGTGTCAGCAGATTACTGAAGGCCTGAGAGGTGAAGCCATGATGTTCACTTCGTTAAATATGATCCCATTTAGAGTAAAATGGAGTTGCAGGTGTTTTCACACTCAACTAAGTCATTTTACAATTTCAGAGTGTTTCACAGTGCTGTTGTGCCCCAGCTGTCTGAAACAGCTGCTATTAGTATGTAAATGATTCTGTTGAGGCCTCAGATTGTAGGATTTGACTGACAGGTGACACAGGCAGCTGTAGCTGCTCACAAAGTATTAGCTGATAACTCAGCACTTCACCCCCCGACCCCCGTGTTTGTCTGCCCCACCCTCGTTAGTTTCACCTGTATCCAATCACAAAAAAAATCAAATGGCCACTTTGATCTTATGGAGTCATTTTATTCTTGATTTAAATCCTTTTAAAAAACAGGGCACTGATTAAACCAATGACCATGTTTCCTTCCTTCAACCTTTAGGCTACCGCTGACCCCTTTCATGTGGCTGTATGGTGCTCTCGTACACGCTCCCAATCGGATGCATTAGAGTTTCCACTGCTGATGCAGCAGCAGACAATGGTTAAATCTTTGCCCCGGAGCTGCTCTTCATACACTATGTTTAAAGGCTTTTTCGTACATCGAGATGAGGTCAGCCATGCCGCTGCTTGCTTGACCTTTTTTTTAAATTCTTTAATAAATCCATTCAAAGGCTCCGTGTAGCAAGTTTTCATGTCTTGAATGAGTAGCATGCTGAGGAAGTAAATGTAACAGTGTGGAGATACAAGTGTTACCAAACCTTTACTTATCAAACTGACTCGTATCAGCGGAGTCATTTCATCAGTGTGACAGTTCAGGCTGTGAGGTAAATTTTTTTGCCGTGAGGGACGGGACCTAATTGTTTGTTTCCTAATTTAATGTAACTCTGAGCTGTCACGTTAGCTCTCTTTTCTGGTTAACTGCCTGCAGGAAGAAGCTACAGCACCGCAAACAGTCTGATAACCTGTGCGTGATAAAAGAAGACACTGCTGCTACAGGCCTGCAGATCGCTGATGCTGTGGAGACCACGTTTGGATTGGGTTGACCGATTATTGGTGATTCAGACTAGGCACAGGCTGAATAAAAGATGGACACAGCTGGTTTCAGAGTGAAAGCCACGGCCATCTTCTTGTCTTGCTCCGTAGCCGTGTGGAGTCGACTCCATATTGGACGATGCTGTTTGGATTGACGCTGTGCCGTCATGCGGGAAACTGAGCTGATGAGTTTGGACTCGGAGCTCAGACACACTGAACAGCAGTTACTTCTACTGAGCCGAGATGGCGTCACACTGGAGGAATATGAACTACTGAGTGAGCATTTTGCTGAACATGGACACAATTACAGCCTGTGACGAAGCATCGTCCTTGTGCTGGTTACTGTTACTGACAGGCTGATCGTCGTAGCAACATGGATTCACCTTTCTGGACAGGTGCACATCTGGCTGTGGTATTCAGCACTGTTCTTATGCCATAGATTTATAAATTATTATTATTATACTTCTAACTGAACTCTGCAGTCTGAGAGATTTGTTTGTCAAAAACAGATTTTTAAGTCTTGTTTGGTCGTCACCTTGTTAAGGTGGAATTTTCCCCACTCTCCTTTACAGTGTTGCTTCAGTTCATTGAGGTTTGCAGGTATTTCTGCACATCTGTCTGAAGGTCCCAGCACAGCATCTCACTCAGGGTGACGCTGGACTCTGACGGGGCCGCTGCAGCATCTTGATTCATTTCATTTTCAGCCTGTTTCAGTTCTGAGGTTTGCTGGTGTTCTGGGGATCACGGTCCTGTTGCACAGTTTGGTCCAAGCTTTAGCTGTGAGCAGGCGGCCTCACATCTGACTGTAGAATCCATTGTTTTACAGAGAAGTTCATGGTTGACTCAGTGACTGCAAGGAGCACCAATCCTCAGCTCTCCTCCACCTCTGTGCTGAGTTTGGTTTCCTCCAAACGTGCTGCTGTGGATTTGGAACAAACATCTCAACTTTGGTCTCGTCTGTCCACAGGACATCGTTTCAGAGGCCTGTGGCTTGTTCACTTGCTGCCAAGTTCTCTTTAGAGAGAAGAGGTTTTCTCCTGGAACCCGTCCAAACACGCCGTGCTCGTTTTCTAATTGAAAAAGACTTAACTTTAACCTTTACTTTAACCTTGAACTGTGAACTTTAACCTTTACCAGACACACTGGGGCCTGTAGAGTCTGAAATGGCGCTCTTGGGTTTTTTGCACATTTATTTAACATCATATTACAATGATGGCAGCTCATGTATGTATGTATGTTAATTGTTTTCTCCTGCAGTGGACCAGCCTTGATGAAACTTACCATTGAGAGTCCCAACATCTACATGACATACACCATCCATCCATTTTCTTCCGCTTATCTGGGGCCGGGTCGCGGGGGCAGCAGCCTAAGCAGAGAAGCCCAGACCTCCCTCTCCCCAGCTACCTCCACCAGCTCATCCGGAGGGACTCCAAGGCGTTCCCAGGCCAGCCGAGAGATATAATCCCTCCAGCGTGTCCTGGGTCTGCCCCGGGGCCGCCTCCCGGTGGGACGTGCCCGGAACACCTCACCCAAGAGGCGCCCAGGAGGCATCCTAGTCAGATGCCCGAACCACCTCAACTGGCTCCTTTCGATGTGGAGGAGCAGCGGCTCTACTCTGAGCCCCTCCCGGATGGCCGCACTCCTCACCCGATCTCTGAGGGAGAGGCCAGCCACCCTTCGGAGGAAGCTCATTTCGGCCGCTTGTATTCGCGATCTTGTTCTTTCGGTCACTACCCAAAGCTCATGACCATAGGTGAGGGTAGGGACATAGATCGACCGGTAAATCGAAAGCTTCGCTTTTACGCTCAGCTCCCTTTTCACCACGACGGACCGGTGCAACGTCCGCATCACTGCAGACGCAGCACCAATCCGTCTGTCGATCTCCCGTTCCCTTCTCCCGTCACTCGTGAA
>VOQJ01020117.1:35584-56522 GCA_015052665.1 Apistogramma diplotaenia | reverse complement strand
GCGGAGACAAAGCATTTTTCTCTGAGCTCAGGGGACAGCTGCTTGACACAGTACAACCACACACTTACTCAAACTCTTTGATCCATAAAAGTCATCGCTTAACCCTGGGAAGTCCTAGGTGTCCCGACAGGTGAGAGCAGAAACCAAGAGAAGAAAGCAGACAGGAAGAAGAAGAGGTTAGTGAGAGTTGGGGCAGAGAGAGAGAGAGAGAGAGAGGAGTGCTGTGTAGTGCTCACCAGGCCCGCTGACACATGGTGCTGTGGTACTCATTTAGCCTGAGCTCCACTTTGTTCATAGTAAGCCACAGCCTTTCAATTACACAAGCCCAATCCCATTAAAATGGGATTTTGACCTGTTAAGTGTAAAAGCTTCGGTCCAGTTAATGAGATTCTTCTTGTTGTGGGTCAGTGACTGACTGGAAAATTGATCAGGCCTCATACACGGAGTAGCATCACAGCATTAGAAGGCGCGTGTGTTAATACAGCGAAGAACACACGCAGCGGGCAGCACGCACACAGTTAAGACACTCCTCTGGAGCCCACAGACAGATGCACAGACACACCGGAGAGAACCCCACATCTCCAGCCTGGCAATGCTGGCTCTCGCGTGTGGGGTATCTCTCTGGGACAGTGAGAAAGGAATGAGAGTGGTGCCATCACACAAACCATCCCTGGAGGTGAGCGGAAAGATGAAAGCTGAGAAACAGAACTGAAGCATGAAGGGGAAAAGGATGGAAATAACCCCCCCCCACCCCACACGCACACCCCAATCACACAGCTGGTACTCACGTTCAGACTCCACCAACTCCTGCACAATATTCTCCTTGCTCTTGTAAAACGGGAACTTGCGTGAGAGGTTGAAGCTTTTTTTGCGCTTTACTTTGACTGGCTGCTAGTTGATGTGTGGGTGAGAGAGGGGAGGAAGGGGGGGGGAGGTTCAATGAGAGGGTGAAAACAAAAACAGAATGGGCTTCAATGAAGGTAGTTCAACACCCATGCAAAAATCAAAAAAACAAATGAAATGTAAACAATTCACATTAAATAATGAAAATGAGAAGCAGGTAATGGGTGGAAATGAATGGCACATCAATGTGAAGGAAACAGGCGTCTGTTTACCAAATTAAAACATTTTCAATAAATTTTTATCTCCTTGCATAATAGATAATACTAAAAGACAACATTACAGCTGATTAATACTTCTGCAAATGACATCTGATAGATCATCTGACAGATGTGCAGACGTTTTTGCAAGTGCACATTTCTTAATCTCACTGAGTGCACGAGCTGTGGAGGTTAGAGAAACATCTTCCTCTTCATGGAGCTTCTTTGTAATCTATATAGTAATACGAGCGCGTTTTGTGCTTGCTTCAGTGAGCAGGTGCTGGTCCCTTTCCCACACTCAGGGGGAAGTAGGCCATCTCCCTGGGAGCCCAGCAGCAGCTTTGAAGACAGCCACTCTGGCACCAGGGCAGGGAGCAGCTGGGCCTCTACACTTACCCTGTTAGACTCAATCATGCCTGTCCTGGCGTGGAACTTGACCGTTTTTAACCTGGCCCGCTCCTTCTTCTCCACTCTAGTGAAAGAAAGAAATAGTTTAAGTTCAGGCTGGCCGTGAATGGGAGTCATCGCGTTAGCCTCGTCTGGTAATTAGTGCACTGCTCCAAATGAAGAGGAGCGCTACCTTTTCTTGCTTGGAATGACCCCAATCTGCTCACTCTCTCCGTGAGGTGTGACAAGCCTCGCCTGCCACCACTCATCATCAGAAGCATTTATGACATGAAGGATATCCCCGTAAGAGAAGCTCAGGCCTTGGCTGGGCAGACAGCTGTCCCTCGTTCGATCGTAGTCAAACAAAGCTCTGTAAAAACAAAAGCCTTCGGTTACACTCTTTCATCTTGAATTTCTGTGTAAAGACTCCACATCCACCACAATCAAATTACTGTACTGAGTGTTCAAAATTGGCACAAAATGACAGTTATGACTCTGCAGTATTACATAATTGCTCTTTGTTACTTTGTCTATTACTTCACATTGCTTGCATGTGGGATGTGATTTGACTGCATTTAAAATATGTGCACTTTAGGGAAGCTGCATCTGATATTTATATACCCGTCACCCGTTTAGTCAAAGTCATATACAACTACATTTGAATTGAACCACTTTATATATTTAACAGTATGGTTTTAAAACGTTTCACAGACAGCTGCCTCAGACTGAAGCATGCCATTCATAATTCTCCATTTGACATTTCTTCTTAATGCTACATACTTCATACACCATTTCTGGTTTAAGTGCGTCACTGTCTTGTCTGACAGGTAAACGCACAGCCACGACTGAAGGTAAAAATACCTGCTTTACAGGTTTAAACTTCCCTTGACCCCACAAGCCTATACACACAGGCCATACGCATACACGCTCGAGTGGACAGACAGGCTGAACGCAACTTGCATTTTTCTCCTCTGTTTTAAAGACTTAAGCCAGCCTCCTGCCAACTGAAACTGGGAATGGCAGTACATAAACAATAATGGCGAAACTGTCGTGATGCAATCTAGCTCATCACTTCCTGCGCTCACCAAGGAAACCAATGTACTTTCAACATAGGTTGATAAGTGATAATCAAATTCTTTCCCATAGCCATTTTATGGCACCTTAACACAGACAGTAAGAGAACCTGTGATGCTTTTTTTCAATGTGCACTTTTCACACTAGAAACCTCTGCATTCCTCAGGCTGGGTGGACAGCAAAACTAGACAGCTTTTCCTACATAACTGTGGGCTTAGTCACCTGCACGGGAGCAGACTAGGCTCTACATGCCTCTATAGGAGAGGCATTAGTCAGAAGGCTCCTCACTATAGCAGACCTCCAATAAAATAACACCTTACGTCCAAGTCCGATACCATTTTCAGGAGTAGTTTGAATATTCTGATAGTTACAAAAATGAAAAAGAGACTGCTTGGTTGTCAGAACTCACAGGGTTAATCGAAGTGAATTGGTGCCTCAGCAAAAATATGCGGAAGCACTTGGACTATGGCGTTACATCACACAGTCCTTTCACTTTGAGCCCTGTAACTCACTGCATTTATGCGAGCAGAAGGTTGCCACCTGTTTCAATTCCTAAATGAGCCACCATCCACTGTGGCAACTTGCCCAAAGTGTCATAACACAGGTCACCTCAACAAGCTCCCCTGTCAATCGACATTAAACAAAGTCAATGTCATAGCAGGCGTCAAAACAGCAACAGGGAATGTCGGCCCATCATTCTTTAAATGGTGACGAACCCAGCGTCCTGAAAGAAATGATATCATATGAAACCCTCAGCATGAAAAGTAATATTTTATCATGTGATCTTTGGCATTTAGGTCATGCTGTTGTACTCTGACAGTGTGACGGATTTTGACAGTACATGTTTTCAGGCTTTATCCTCCCCTGCAGGCCGGCTGAGGTTTGTTATACAAGAGTGAGATCTTAGAAGTTCATGTAGTGAGTACAAATGCGCGCGTGTGTGTGGGTGTAGGCATGTGCGGACGTTACCTGACATATAGGGAGCGCTTCTCACTGGTGCGCAGTGAGCCTGATCCTGAGCTCATGCTGCTGTTCATCATCTGCTCCCTCAGGTCGTGGATCTTGGACTCGAAGCGACTATACTCTGTGTTGGAAGAAACAAACAAGAACTGTGTCAGCAGCTCCACGGAAAATAGGTCCTTGAGCGTGCACTTCCCCCTTTGGACTTTTAGGTTAATACGCTCAAAGTTAACTTGGTACGTTACATCTTAAATAAAGAGACAATAGAGCACTGGACCCTGCCTTCTTGTTTCACTGGAACATAATTGGAGAACTGTGCCTCGGCTAGTGCTGCAGTGAGCTAGAGTAAAGAGAGGAAAGGTTGAGTGAATCCTTAGGCTGATTAATGACCCCCAGGAACTGATGGTTCATCACAGATCTGCCTCACACATCCAGTCATCTTTCAAGTCAGGTGATTAATTATACAGATTAATTAGGTTCAACACAGGCTCTTTAGTGTGGTTAAAAAAAGCAAAGGCCTCCAACAATTTCAAATGCATGACCATTTGTCATAGGAGTGTAAATCCAGTTGCTGCTCAGGAGCACAGAGATGATGTATGAATCCACCTGGACCTGCTCATTAAGAATGCTCTCATTAGCCTGCTGTGCACAGCGAGCTCTGGACCCAGGCTGCTGGAACAAGCAAGGCCACCGCACCATGCAGCACACAGCCAGATAAACAGACTAGCAGATGCAGCCAGAAAAACAAGCAGGCTAAGGTGATCATGTGATTACACAAAGGATGTGCTGGAGCAGTTTAAAGTACTGTGAACAACCAATTCTGTCATTTACATTTATCCTGCACTCCACTGTATCATGTCGCACATCTTGCACACTCTCAGAAATGTAGTATACAACAGAATCAAATAATTACTGGCATGTGGTAAGATAGAATATTGGTATAATTATGACACATCTGTGCCCTGATATTAATTACCCTATGAAAAGAAAAAAAAAAACAGCGGAAGAGAATATCATCCAAATTTATTCCACATATCTAGTTGACTGGCATGCCTGTAGGGGTACCTCACAGCTTAATCATCAATAGCTGGCAACACTGCCTGTAATGTGAACAAGAGATCAAAGTCCATATTCTGTCAAACAAGCCTAGAAGCAGCCTTGAAAAACAAACACCTACGCCTACAAAGATGATTTAGCTGTAGTTAGTCCAAGCTCCCGGAAAATTCTGAGCAGGTGCAAAAACAAGCTTCAGGTTGCTGATCTATAACCCCCCGCTGAAACCAAAAAGGATATTCAAAGCAAACATGGATCCGGCCCAGGCCCGGTGACAGCGCTCCACCCTGATCTCTGCTCAAAGGGTTAACAATACAACAGAGTGACGCCGCAAGGTGAGGTAACCAGACACCGCCTGACTGCCTGTAACCAACAGCAACAGTGTAGCACTCCTAGAACAGGGACAGCGCATGCAGAAACAGCCATTCAGACTAGTCCACTTGGCTTTCAGGCACAGGAGAGAGGAGAGAAACGAGGCACAAGAAGCTGCAGCTTGGGAGAGGAGGGGCCGAGGGAGAAGACAAAGAGTAGCTAAATACAGAGAGACCTGCTTTACAATGCCGCCAACCTGAGAACTGTGCTAGCAACAGGGCAAGTGCAATCAACAGCACAAGTGATAAAACTAAACGATTAGCTTGATCAAACTCTTAACATCAAAACTACAATCGGTGTTAAGCCTCTGGGTGAAGATAGTGTAGGAACCATAAGATAATCATAAATTGCTGCCACACCTTGCAGATAATGGTGACATCACACACAAATTCTGCATGCACAAATCTGTGTACAGCATAATGCATTAACTATGTAACTGTCAGGAAACCGTAAAAAAAAAACCTTAGCACTAACAGTCTTTAAAATTAATTTATTTCCCGCAATTCTGTAGCCAGATGATAAAAATCAGTGCCCGTAGAGTAGTTTTGCATGAGTCACAAATTCTGAATTATCATATTTAATGGGGCTTTGGAACAGCTTCTTTCCCTTCCCCCGTTAGACCAACTTCTTCTGACTGGCTGCCCCTCACAAACAGAAGGTCAAAACAGCAGGTGGGACCTCTGCGCTCATAACCAGAGCTGTATTCCTGAGGTGACCACATTAGAGATAACTGCTTTCACTGACAATAAAAAGCAAACACATGATAACAGCATACATATGACAAAAGAAAATAAGGAAAATCATAATAGCTCCCCTGAACATGCTGTGACGCTGGTGAATGAGGGTCACAAATCATCCACAACAGCACCACAGGAGAACACCAGCACTGTACTGGAACCTAAGCTCTGCACTATTAGCCCCGCCTTAAACATCGAACACGTGGACCTAGAGTAACAAGCAAATCTATTACCGGTGTGCCTGGACGGTGTGGAAATACGTTAAAATCTAAAGAAAAAACAAAAAAGAAGTACATACCGAAATCTCCTATAACAATAGTATTTAATCATTCACAAATCAAGTGTGCTGGCCATGTTAATAATCAGCCCAAAAAACTCTGCTCTCACAGTCTGGGGGAATCCACAGCAACAATGTTAACTTGATGTCATCATCGCCAAGGTAATAACTGCAGTCGAACCCATGTGGGTATTTGACTAAGACATTAAATAAACACCTGTAAAGTGTAAAAGCAACTGAGTCATAAGATTAAAAAAATGATGTCATCACTCAAAATAGCTTCTCCCGCTGTTTCTCAGCCACAAATGGCTGACAAAACTTAAAAAGGTAAAAACAGAGTTCCTTCGTTTGCACTGGCTACATCACACAGTACCAAGGAAACAGGAAATGCTTTCAAAAAAAGAAACCGGCCCCTATTATCTGATAAGGCTCTTCATTTAAGAACAACCACATCTATCTGTTTAAGAACAAGTCAGGTTATCTATTCATATATGCAAGAGCAGCCCAGCTCTTAAAGGGGATCAATCTAACAAATCATTCGCTGACATTTCTACTCACAAGCCCATCTTTAGTCCACATTAATGTTAAATCCTGCTTTCTTAAAGCGATTAATACTCATGAGATGGCACGTATTTTTAGGAGTGACCCACAGGAAGAAAAGACAGCTAATAGAAACTGGGACTATTCTGCACCTCTCACTCCCACAGCGTGTCCTCATTAGTCGAACAGCTTTTTATTTTGGGGGACGGTCGCTTGCTTTTGATCCAGTTATGTAACACAGCAGGCATGTACTTGTAATGTGAGCGTGCGTTATGTTGACAGGAATAGTCGAGCCAGTGAACGCACAAACCCCCTTCCCTGATATTACAGTGTGGAAGGTACATGGAGACCCTGCCTAAAATATTTTTTTACAAAAGCCCATAATGTACACTTGTGAGTTTAATGAGGGTGCATGGAGTGGAACATTTCCTTCATGGCCCTCCCGCCACTCCTTAAATGCAAAGATTTTAGAGTAATTACACTCATTGATGTTGGGGCAGGGCAGTGTGTGGATATACACCCTTCACTTCCATCCCTTAATGTGAGTTTGGGGACTGGCAATGCTCCAGAAAGCCATTGAGAGTTTGGGGGGGGGGGCTCCCACCGCAGCCTGTGTGCTCCCATTGTGGCTTCTTGCAGTTTCGGTGCTGGCCTTCGATCACAGGCCCATGGATGCTCAGGCCCCGGCCCATAGAGTATACTCCAGGCATTTTGCCTGGCACAAACTAGCTCTCACTCTCTCTACTTCCCCCCCCAGATTGACTGTCCTTGTACTGCTCACTGGGGGTTCCTCCTGCTCCAAACTCAAATGATCATCATGTTACACACCACTTGAGGATGCCAGCAGAATTACTGGCAAAAGATCTCAGGTCACCAGAGGAGACTGAGGAAGTCAATCATTTGCCAGCACTTGACTTTAAAGTAGTTAAGAACTGTATACAAACAGATAATTGTCTATCACTGAGTCACAAAGAGGGCACAGGGCTGAAAGCATGATTTGGTATGGAAAACAAAGCTTCTTCTCTTCTCACAACATTATTCAAGAAGCTGCCGACATGGGAGACAACAAACTTACACAGAAGAAACCTTACACCCCACTATTGTCATGTTCTTGATCTCAGGCTGTGCCTTTCTTAGGCTTTAGCCCCAATCTCCCTCACGGATCCCACTCCGCGTCGATTTCAGGAACCTTGGTGAGTTATTGGACAGTTTGAGGCTCCATGATTATTGAAAGAGAAAGAAATATGGCGAGAGCATGCTACAACTTATGCCCCTTTGCATTCCTGTCATAGTCCAACCCGAGAACTCAGCCTAGACTTTAAGCTCACAATATCCTCTCCATTGTTGTTACAGTATTAAGTGCAGAACGTTCAAGTACACCTACAAAGAATGACGGAAACACTAAGAGATATGCAGCTGCAATTCACAGCCAAGCTTTAATTCACCATTAAATGAAAAAGTTGTGCCATTTTGTTGAATAAGCTGTATGAATTCTGCTTTAGACAGCATGATAAAACACACCTGTGGTCAGGGGAGTTGTAATGCGCAGGTGAGGTCGTCAAACTGACACACACACACCTGTCTGACCACACCTCTGTGCCCCCACCTAGAGGTTTAGGTTATATAAGAACAGTAAATCAACTGTTGAATGAATTCTCTCTCGGGGGTATCATTTACAAGCTAACGCGACTTCACCTGCCTGCAATAGGTTTTTAATGGAGAAATGGCGACACAGTCATAAAACTGAATGGTCCAGGTAATGGCAGTAGCCTACCGAATAAATAGTATTAACAGCAGCACGGACGACGCTATCACGTGTCTGCCACCATAACTCATTAATTTTAAGGCCGATATAAAGCGAGTATTTATAATACTAGAGAGAGGCTTGGTTATGGCTCACACTTCTTTATTCCTGTCTACTCCAAGAGTCAAAATAAACGTAAACGGGCAGCAAAACCACTCGCTATACTAGCAACTATCAGAAGCATGTTCTACAGTGTAACTCACGCTCTTTGTTCCCGTTTCAACCCGCCAGTCTGTGCCGACACCTTCGACCTTGGTCTCACCTTCGTTAGAGAAAACCGTGGCTATTATCTCGCTGTGGCAGCCGGTAGTTTCTTCATCCAGCCATTAGGGAGTTCATGCGGCTTCAGCTCTTGTGCTGTTGTATCCGAGCCCATCCCCCATCATCGCCCGCACAGGCTGGTAGACATAAAAGTTTGCCTCTTTCCACCTCTTGATTTCGGGCGCATTTAAAGTTTCCTCTGGTGTCGAAATGGAAGCGGAGCTCGCAACTTTCCGCTTACTCGCCTCTTTCCATCGCCGTCCGGGTTTGTGTGTACAAACAGGCGGCCCGGAGTTTGAACAGGGAAGGACAACAGCGGTTTCGTTTGCCCGCCTTGTAGTTGGCTCAAAGCTTCAAGCTGCTACCGCAAGAGCCGCCCCCGACTGAACACTCGCTTAAAAGCCGGCCTATCCGCTGCGCTGCCCTCGTTTGCAGCCCGATCTGATTGCGCATGGTCTGCCGCCCCAGGTAAATCCGATTGCAGATTAAAATAGTACTCAATGACTTCAGTACTGCACTTTCATGAACCTGGCTTTGCTAGGGACCTGTCAACAACGAACTGAAGCATCTGAAGCCGAGATATCGACTTTCTGTCCCTGATGTGAGCTTCAAAACACTGATTCCTACATTTCCCACAATGCAAGCTTTCGGTGCACAGAGCAGAGAGAACAAGGCTAGACAGGACCACAGGAAATTGGACTTTCTGATCAGGAAAAAAAATAACACAAAGGAAGAAACATTTCGTACTGTTTCTCGACACAGATGCATCACATAAAAATTGGCATTGCACCGCGATTTTAACATTTTGTGTTGAAAAACTGTTTTGCAAAGCACTAAAACAATATTTGGACTCTTTACTGCGGTAAAATCCTAATCCAGATTTTATTTATGCTTGGTAGCTTTACCTATTATGACACGGCACACCATATGAATATATTTAAAAACCTACAAAATAACAATCACTGAAGCTTTAAAATGGTACTTGGGCTGGACCTTGCTGCAGCCTCCCAGTTCACCCACTGCCTGAAATGAGCCTGTCTAACCACCTTCCTCACTCTTTAAGCCAACTTTTTTCTAATTGGCTGGAGTTATCAAGCAGAAGGTTTGAACTGCAGGCGGATGGGGCTTCTGTGCTCACAGCCAGAGCTGTTTTTGTGAGATGACCTTATCAGCGATGAAGGACAAAACTGTTAGAAACTCAGCGTCTAAAGTTTGAACTCTGGAGTTACAGATACAAGTACAAAAATTTACACATACACTACCCTAATTTTTTACATTTTTGCCTGTCATTTTAAGTATGTACTGCATTTCATCTGACTTTAAAAGAGGTTTGAGCACGTTAACCTGAATTGCTTACATGATTTCAGAGGTTAAGACCCATCTTGGTACAATGCCATATTCACACAGTATGAGACAGTGGGCTCTTACCTTCAGGTCTGTATTGAGCGATGATGGTGACCGTTTGCCCAGCTCTCTTCAGTGCTGCAGCTGCCTGCTCATGTGTGGCATTCCTTAGGTTCACGCCATTCACCTGTTAAAAAGGAAAACAGCAGATAAGGAGACATTTGGTAAGAAAACTGATTTGATTTGAAAGATGGCTGCCTCATGTGATCCTTGAGACCCATGCAGAAGAACAAATGCAGCAAAGAAAAAGGCCTATCCTCACACTAGATGGTTTCTCCAATTTCATTGTACAGCTGTATAATGACAATAAAGGCTATTCTATTCTATTCTATTCTATTAATTTCAACCTGTTTAGATAATAACTGCCTTTGTAATACAATTAACTGTCTGGAGTAAATATGTGTGATTTTTTTTTAAATGTTACTAGTTGATGTGTCATCATTCATCCTTAGACTAATTTTTTCATACATGATGCAACATATTTCCAGATTACAAGCAGCCTGAGAATAAAACAGCTGAACACACGGACGTCAGAGCTTCAGACTTAAGCTCCCTAAGAGTCGTTTTGGATTTAATATCCTGCTCAAGGACATTTCGGCCAGGAAGATATTTGCTGGCTTTCTAAACACACTCCCTCTATAATGTTATCGTTATTATTCTGACACCGGGACTTAGCCAAAAATCTCACTGCCTCAAACTTGTTTCAGTTGTTGATGTGGGTAAATAGAAAGCTTGAAGCTGAAGTGAACTGACTGAGAGAATGCGGTCGCCCCTCCTCAGCTCCCCGCTCAGGTCAGCTGGGCCTCCGGCCAGGATGAAGGAGACGAAGATCCCTTCTCCATCCTCCCCGCCAACGATGTTGAAGCCCAGACCGGTAGAGCCCTTGTGCAGCACCACCTTCCTCGGCTCCCTGTCAAACAGAGTGGCGGTGTCAGGGTGAAGGACAGGAGAAAGAGCATACAAGAGAGACAACAGGGAAGAGATGTGATCAAAACTGAAATAGAATTAGCATGAACAGAGGGGTGCAGAGAGGCTTTGACTACTGGTTTGTTATGAAATGATCCCAAAATGTCAAGTGTGTCCAGCTTAGGCAGCTACACACAGCAGGCCTGTAGATGTTTTATTATCTCTGTTTATAGACTTGAACAATTAAATGATTTATGTGCATTAAACCACTCACTGGTAGAAAACAATGATTAACCACATAATAACCATGCATAAAACCATGCACAACACTGTTAACTCATTACAAGAAACCAAGCAGCAACATGATTGGTCCAAATGCTATCTATCTGTCATCTATTGGCTACATCTTATGGAAATGTACACACGTGTCAACACTTAAAACACCCACTCGTATCAATGTACAATGAGCCGCCTCCTGCTCGACAAACCTGCTGAAGCTCTGTTTTAGCTTTAGCCGCTATGACTCATCCTCCAGGAGGCTGTTCAGACTGCCTCAGTTTTAAGATGCTAGAGAGGCCAAACCGCTGCTACAGTCCAGGCAAAAGCCCTCTGAGAACACACTTCACACAAATGCAAACACACCCACACACACACACACTCTGGGAAGCCCAACAGCCGACTCTCTCTCTCTCACACACACGCAGAGATTTTCTATACAAATGAACACATAAACACACACACGCATGCACACAAAATGCACAGTTTCCTCTCTCAACAGAAAACACTGCATGGTTCCCATTAGTGGTCGTCTCTCGCACTACTCAGCCTGCGGTCGACAGGAACAATTCCTACTCAATCCCTAATGGCTGCGCTCAGAGTTGCTGTTAAGACCATTTTCCCATTGATGGCAGCCGAGGCAGCATTCCAGACTTTCAGAATCATACCCATGAGCGACTGGAAAAATGTCGGAAACTCCTGAATAGCAACATAGTGCTTAAAGAAAGACTGCTATGTGTTTTAAACGAAATGAACTCAGCAGAGATGCAGTTTTACTAAGAGCATTACACGAGAATATCCATATAGTTGACTCTTTGTCCTGCCCGCAAAAAACGATTTAGGGAAAGATCATGTAGGACTGTGCTGATGAGGCTTATAACACTGCTTCATTATGCTCCATAGCCTTTCAGAATTAGGTAAGTCGTAATTGCCTTTGAATATGCTAAAACAACTCACTCGCCTTCACACAAGTCAAGCTTAAAATAACCACAATTTCCATCTAAAGCTTTTCATCTCAGCTTGACAAGGCACACAAATCTCCATGGTTACCTGAGGATCCAGAACCGGTGCTTACTTCTGAAGGAGCATTTCCTAACTGTGTGTTCAGGCAAGCTCCTCACCAGCGACATGGAAGATGAGATGTTGACCGTGAACATGTTCGCTACGCCACATCGCTCATCTCAGCTAAGCATTGCTCCAGACCCTTCTTCCTGTCCGGCCTTTCGCAGTGAAGTGGGCTACAGTTTCAGAAACTGCTGCGATCTGGGCCTTGTGTCTCCTATCTCATTCTTGTGTGATGTGATGGGAAACAGCTCCTCTTCGGGCTGTGACAGTCGCTCGCTCCCTATCACCAGTAAGGCAACGGACTTAACCCTAACAGTCCCAAAAAACAAAAATAAATTTTCCATTCTATGGGAAAAAGCCAAACAAAACAAAAAAAAATCACCCCTCCCTTGCATCTGGAATAATTAGGATGGTCAAGATATTATCCATGTTTGATCCCCTTTCACACAGTCCCCTCGTTTCTGCTGTGATGCTGCAGCAGGTTCAGCCCCCTTACAATCCAGCACACCAGCATTCCTATCTGTCAGCCTGGCCCTCTGGAGACTGGGCAGATATATTCCCAGAAGCTCCTCACTAATTTGTTAATGTAAACAAAAGAGGAGGTCATGGACTGACTTTCGTGACTTTTGGTTTGACACCCCCATAGTCCATGTCCTGACTGCACCCTTAACACAGTCGAGTCCCGTGGAGCAGTTTTGACAGGTGCTTTTCTTAACAGTTTGTGCTGCTGCTCTCCAACACGGTGTGTGCATGCGACTGTCACCGTAGGAGGTGAAGTGCTTGGTCAGTTACATGAAAAGTGGGAGTGAATTCCTACAGTTTTAAATGCAGAGATCAAGTCCTCCCTTTCTATCACAAGACTTCAGCCCTCCTCCCCCATCCACCATCCCTCCGCCTTTTTATCCATGCCAGGAATGTAAACAGTCATTGCGCGGCAAAAACCTTTTCTCTCTGCCCAGCCAATTTTCTAATTCAGAACCCACCCTCCCCTCCCACCGCTATATTTTCCCAGTGTGCTTCAGTTTCCTGGCTGAGGCGCTTGCAGTGCAGTCCTAAAGCTCTGAATGGATATCAGGGCTGCAGGGTTCAGCAGGTCATGCTGCCCTGGACTCAGCCCAGTAATTGGCTCTGCTTGGCTGATTAATGGTGGACACCGCAGATGGATGCCATTTTCTCCACAGACAGACACTGCCTATTGCAGCACTTTATCGCTCCCCATCTCCAAAGCAGATTACCTCAGCGTATGTTCACGGGGGATGCACCATCTTCTGTCTTCCTTTTCACTGCCTAAATTTTACCCATAGATTTTCTGTGTGAATGTCTGCCTAGCTCTCTGTGCTAGCCCTGCTACAGACTGGCAACCTGTCCATGGTGTACCCTGCCACTCACCCTATGGTAGCTGGGATAGGCTCCAGCCCCACCGTGAACATGAATTAAATAAGCAGAAGAGTCTACCTCCTCTTCTTCAGAGTGTGTTCTTTTAATTTAATTTGACAGGAAAATATTTATTCACTGCTAAGGTGATAGACTGTTCATTCTCCATGCCTCTCACTGTGACTAAGAATAATATCTGGGTAATAAATGATTAGCACCTTAGCTGGGAACGCAGCTGAATCGGCTGTGGTTCTTTTAATTTTAAACCCCTTGTTTAAATCGCCAAAAGGTCAAAGCCTTACTGACACCCAGATTCTTGCATAAACCAGTCAAAGGTTGTGTTTCCATGTGTGCAAGAGACACAAAATGTTACTGATTAGCTCGACTGCTTCTGCAGCACTAAGGGTGCTTCTATATTTACACAACAAAGCAGCCGAAGCACAGGCGCTGTCGTATACAGTTTGGTGCAAACATGCAAACTAAAAGTGCATTTAAAAATCATGACATGAATTTTTTTTTTCCATATTAACTTTATAAAGAACTCCTTAAGCTGAAAAACGACATCAAAATATTTGATGGGACTACAGCACTAATTCTCTTGCACATACTTTTTTCAATATTCTTCCAGCAACTTTGAAAACTTCCCTGCAGTTTTGTGTATTTAGGTTGCCTCGGTGCCTTCTGTCTCTTCGTGTGATCCCAGACTGACTCAATGATGTTGAGAACAGTGCTTTGTCGGGCCTTGCCATCTGTTGCAGGACTCCTTGTTCTTCTTGTTGCTGAAGATGCTTTTTTTTGCGTTATATTTGGGGTCTTCATCAAGATGCAGAATAAATTTAGTGTTGATCAGAAACCTCAAAACATGTAAATTGTCTAAAATGCTTGCACCGTACTTTACATCTGCTAGCAGAGAGGGGAGTTGCCTGTTTAGTGATGGTGTCCCCTGTCACGACTACATGCAGATGCATGTTTACACCAAACATGAATACTAAACACAGAGTTTTTATCTCTTATCGAGTCCAGTGTGGACGGAAACAAGGACTCAAAGGAGCTTCTGATTACAGCATTAACATATCTGCAGAAAAGGGGTAAGATCAGATGGAGAAGGGGGTGTCTGAGACGTGTCAGTGATGACACCACTGAGGGGGATGTGCAGATGGGGAGAGGGCCGATATAAGCTCTGACTCATTCCTCACAACAAGTCTGCTCTACTTCTTTGGAAGCCTGTGCCTACTATAGCATCCGTCTAAAATAACCCTTAATGGTTGGAGCCAATGAGGAAGTTTTTGTGGCTGGAAGGAGTCGTCTGCCCTGTGCCTGTTACTCTGATGGAGCAGAATGATCACGGAATCAAGTGCTTTGTCACAGTATGTTAGCTGATCTCACTTGCACAGTTGATTTATGACTTGTTCGGCGCACACGATCGATATGCACAGGTATGGTAATGTGTCAGTGTCATAAATGGGCATTGCAATTAAAGCGTGGCACGTGTGTGTCAGCACACTGTAAGCAAACATGTCAGCGTACAGTATGCATGCGTGATTGGTGCTGGCAGGACGGGTGATAAGAGGGGTGAGACCTGAGTGCATGGCCTGGTTTCCCCAGTGTGCAGATGAATCATGACAGCTGCAGCACTGTCTATTGCTACTGGTCTGCTGCCCTGTGCAGGATCAGGCTCCGCGTTTATATTTACATACATCGAGAAGCAGGCAAAACATTTCAACACTCCTGTCAGCCACACTAGCCTTCATTTCTGTCCTTCCTTTCAAACACCACAGTCTGTCTATCTTACCCTCAGTGCACAGTTTATGTGTTACACAGTATAGGCACAATACATAAAAACAATAGTTCACACACACAGATATCAGTGCAGTCATCCATGAAGTGATGGAAAATGGACAAAACTGTTGATCTAAAAAGACCTAAAAAAAAAATAGTTGAGTAAAATCAAACACCAGGAGGCCCTTTCCACATTTGGTAATGCCAAACAGAAAAACAAATGCAAGCGTTGCCATAAGTAACATGTATATTATAGTCTTCAGCAGTAACCAGTAGCCAAAGTAGCTTGGCTCAAGATATAGGCTTAGTTTTATCAATGCCTCCTGACAGATGGAATTGAGCAGCTTGTGAGAGCGTGAGGCCCCTTCGGCTGCACTCCTGCAGTGATGTGTTTGTGAAGAGCAGGTACTGCTCCATTTTAAACTGAGGCGAACAAAGCAATACTGTTTGAGATTCGCACGTATGAGCAAATTAGCAAGAAATCAAATATTGACTGAATGGGGGTAGACCTTTTAAAATATGAGTAGAACAAAGAAAATGTGGCAACAAAAAAAGGGGGAAAAAACATAAAGGGCGATAACTAATCGGATTTCCTTTGAATTGTTTGCTAGCTAATGTTCTATTGATCCTGTATTTTTTTTAAAACTTTTTTCACGTGGATCTGTTAAAGATTAAGTACTAGTTGCGCAAACACCTAAAAAGCCCCAGCAAATTTACACTGAAAGCAGGAAAGTATACATGAGGTGGGGAAACATTTACATGCAGACAGAAAGCTAAAAGAACTCTCTCAACATAAATATCGCCTGCCTCCCCCTCCATCCCCCCTCCTCCCTTGGTTGCTCTTTATCTTCTCTACCCTTATTTATGTGCATAGATGTGGCCCAACACACTACTGGTAATCCCTGGTGGCTTCTCCTCTGCCTTTTTCTAACTGCTGAGCTACAGAGAGGAGGGTTAGCTAAGCAAGGTATGATTGACTAGGTTAGTACCTGCCAGAGAAGGGGAGTGGACCTTGGCACAAGGGAGCAGGGGAAGGACAGAAGCCTCTGTAGAGGGCCTGGGGCACCTTGCTGTCCCCAGGTTTGTGGATGACACTGTAAATAGGTTCAGCCCTGCTGTGGGGTACAGGAATCACAGTGAACG
This sequence comes from Apistogramma diplotaenia, assembly GCA_015052665.1. Classification (NCBI taxonomy): domain Eukaryota; kingdom Metazoa; phylum Chordata; class Actinopteri; order Cichliformes; family Cichlidae; genus Apistogramma; species Apistogramma diplotaenia. Next base: position 40,010 of record VOQJ01020117.1, on the reverse strand, counting down.
GGACAAGTGTAGGACACAAATAAAGCACACATACCAACAAGGATGCGACAAAATGCACATACAAGTCATGTAGACAGCTTGTACAAGGACATTACAAGGCGACGTAACACTCGGCCAGTAAGGCATTCATTCCACAACACACATAGACACATGCATGTAGCCACACACACACGCACGCACACACACACACACAAAGGGAATACAGCCTCTTCCCTAGAGGTGTGGGTTAAGCTGACTCAAGGCCTCATGGGACACTCCAATCAAGCCCCTATGAATGATACTTCTGATCCAGTACTTGGATAGGAGGTCAAAGGGTAAAACACACTCTTAACAAGTATAAGATGTGACAAGAGACTTCTCTCAGCACATAGCTGTCACACACTGTCCAGCTATAATGTAGTACCATGTGCACCGCCAGGATCCCAATGAGATGCAAACTGCAAGCTAAGCACTTCTTTTATTCATCAAGCACTCTACTTTAAGCTGCAGTAATCAGGTGTATCCTTGACGTCGCCACAACAACGTTTGTACAACAGCAACAAAATGGAAGCTACTGGGAACAAAAGAAGATCCGTGTAAAATAAAAATTCTTACATACGTGATTTACAGCTCTTTCTTTAACTACGACTGCACCAACAAATGACCAAAAAAGGCCATTAGCTGATCTCCACCAACAAACTGCGCTATAAGCTATGCTCATGTGCTCGTACTGCCTTATGAATGTCGTGTATTGGAGGAGAATCATTCATGGGGGAAGCCGGTCTGTAGCCTACCTTGTGAAGTCTTCCTCCCCCATCATGTGGCGGGGAACGGGCGAGTACCTGGACGGGGTGACCTGGGGTGGCGGGTAAACTGGCTTGGGTTCCATTCCCCCCATGTAGCTGTGGCTGACGTGGTTGTCCACCATGGTGGGGAAGGCTGGAGGGAGGGCCAGGCCAGTAGGGGGAAAGAAAGAATGATTACAACACGCGTGCAACAGGAACACTGCACAAAACTGCAACAGCACAAAACCGGTTGCTCAAATGTTACCAGCTTCTAAATGGCAGCTTCATTACCACAAAATATATTGCTTTTTAATTATCCCTAATATTAGTGCAGGAAAATTACAACATGGGAATTGTTTGATTAAAACAAAAAACTAGTAAAGTGAATCCTCATTTCCAGATGCATTTTTCAATCAACTCTTACTTGACTGGCTTTGCATGATTCACAGCTCATAATAATCCCTATGTACAGTATTTTTATGGGTCACTGGTGCAGCCCTTCAGTTCATCCTGTCTGAAAAGAGCCTCCCAATAAGCCAACTTTCTTCTGATTGGCTACCCCTTACAAACACAAGGTTAAATAAAAGAAGCAGGTAAAGTCAGGCTGCTCTGCTCATAACCAGAGCAGGATGTCCTCTCTCGATATTTATGAGGAAAATCATAACTGATTTCCTTTAACCTTTTAGGATGTAAAGTAAAGCCAGCTATTAGGGGACTCATGATAGTGGCAATAATCCTCCTCTGCAGAAGAAAACTGTTTATATTCATCTCCCTGGAGTGCAGAAGGTCAAAAGTTAAACCAGGTTTTATGAAAGTTGTAGATGTTTAATGGATACTTTAAATTAGAAATGCTTCCCAATAAGTTTTTTTTCCTAACTTCTTGACTGCTTGTGTTTCTGACCATGTTTAACTTCTTATTAGCAACTTTCCTGCATTCACAAAGCTTAGAAATTAGCAACCATATAATTAGAAATAGAAATGTTGGCCAAAGCTGCAAAAATAGAACCCAGGCTTTCTTTTAAAGTACCAGTAGGACATTTTTGTAAATTGGCTCAGCTCTTTATGCAGACAATGTCATCTATTGTCTCCGCTCTGTGTCTGTTGCAAAACAGGGAACTATCACTGACTAATTTGTAAAGGGATGTGGCATATTTTTCTTAAAACTTGTTCCCCTGTGCATGCACGTAAAAGACAGATCACAAGCATGAACAAAGCTCTTTCTCCTGAATTTACATTTTTAATGGAGGCAGCTGAGCGTGATAAAGCAAGCGTTTCAAATTCAGATCATCTGACCACGGGTTATACTAGCAGAGCAGGGGCTTAAGTCTGCATTAAGGATTCTTGAACTTAAATGCAGACAACTTCAAACATTTGGAACACAGAAAAACCCTCGATGGCCCCCTCTAATACTAAATCACTGTTGTGTAGAAATCTGAGATGCTGCAGCTCAAGATCGTGGGTTCTCATGAGCAGGTGGGATGTGAGAAACCATCCACACTCAGTGGGAGGCAGAGAACTGTGCTTGTTGTTGCTGTGGGAAGGATTGTGTGTGTGTGTGTGTGTGTGTGTGTGTGTGTTTGCACAAGTGTTCACTACATTCACCATGTGGGTGTCTGGGCATAGCAGTTTTGGGGAGAGAACACTGAACCGACACAAAAACTCTGAAAACATCACTGGTAAAGATGAAACGATAAGTCCCTGAGTTAAAAAAAAAGAAAAGCAGCCTTTACCTTATGTGATGCATTTTATATAAATAAATACCTGCTACTGTAGATTTGGAGCTTGCTGATCACTGATTAGTGAATTTGCACTATCGGCATGACCAGAAGAACAAGAAGAGGTAGATACGTACTGCTGGAGTAGTCTGGAGGGGCATACATGTCATTCAGATGCACAGGTCCCGGCTTGGCCACCTTTAGGTAAACCATATCGGAGGTATTCTTCAGCGCAGCTACCGCCTCCTCATGACGCACATCCTGTAGCACGATGTTGTTCACCTGAATGCCATGAATGTCCAGAAATCAAAAGAGGTAAAAAAAAATAAATAAATAAAAAAAAAATCCTTGTATCAACACCTGAAAGTCTTGTGTCTCCCGCTGCACTGGTGACAACATCACGCATCACAGCAGTCATCACACCAGCCAACACAATAATGAATCATAGCTTGAAGGTATTATGAGATTTCGGTACATTTCAACAGCAAAGTGAAAGGTTGGTGTGCTGTGCAGTGATAACAGAGGTCAGAAGCAGTAGGTAGAGATTTGAAGGATGTTGTGTATCGCTCTACAGTTTCTCTTTTAAGATTCAGTTCCCAGGAAATATACTGTCAGTCAAAAGTTTTTAAGCACTTCACATTCCAGCACTTTGGTTACGCTGAAGCACTGTGCTCATTGTCAATAATACAAAGCACGGTTCTTTATCAGTCTAATGATCAATAACATGTCAAACATGCAGCCCCACAGTGCCACTAGATCTGCATTGCTTATTTAAGCAGACGTCACCCGAATCCGGTACATTTCAGAACCAATTTTAAGATTGTACTTTTCACTTTTAAAGCACATCTAGGTCCCGCCCCCAGCTACGTTGTAGAAATGCAGCTTTAGATCCGGAGGTGGAGCCTTTCTGGCCGTTTCAAAGTCGAGGCTTAAATCTAAAGGTGACTTTGAATTTCCCATCAGGGCCCCTCGCTTTCGCAACAACCTCCCCGAGAAGATGAGACCCGCAGAATCTGTGACTTCCTCCAAATCACTTCTGAAACATTTTTACAGACTTGCATTTATGCGGTGTCATTTTGAAATCTTGATTTTCACCTTCAGGTTTAACTTCTTTTAGCTAATTTTCATTTAGCTTTGGTTTTTGTGTGGTTGTGAGGTTTGATGCACCTTACTCCAAGTAAGCTGTGTCTCTGTGTTTGGCAAAGCATTCTCTCTTTTCTTTTGAAATTTTGTGAAAACTTACTATTATGTTTATCACTATTCAACTGAAAGAAAAGCTTGGCTACAGAAACCTCGACACTATTAGGCTGCAAGGTTTATCTTATCTTACAAAGAATAAAATAAGTTATAACTGTCTCAGGAGTGTTTGAGAATTTCCTAAAATACATCGTGTTTGTTTTCAAAGAAATAATCAGTAAATGCTTATTAACGACAGCTCAGTGATGAGGGCAGCTATAATTTCTTGGACTTTATCCCACGAGTGTTGATTAATTGCAGGATTCCTTTTTATTGAAAAATCTCTGCCTTAAACACATATTTCTTGCTCTCGTGCTCAGCAGAGGGGCTGCTTTATTGCCCCACCTCCTGGCTGATTGCTAATTTTCTTAGAAATTATTGTAAGTGCTAATCTCTGTTGTCACACTTAGCTTAAAGTGACAGGACTGTGACAACTAAGTAGATAATGTGATGTGGTTAACATGCCCTGTGAGCACTCCGGCATCCACATACTTGCCTCGTTATTGAAATAGGTATTAAGAATGAGTACTGGGAAACTGCTACATATCGGTTTAACTCGCCAGTGAGCCACACGAAGAGCTAACGAATTAATTTGGACTCGAGCATCAGGTGTGTGACTGAGTCAGAGGAAGGTGCAGACTCCTACAGCAAGCAGGCGGTCTCCGGTTTGTAGCCGTCCATCTTTTTGAGCAGCACCACCATCTATGATCT
>VOQJ01020117.1:16792-30652 GCA_015052665.1 Apistogramma diplotaenia | reverse complement strand
GACCTGTTTGACCTGCTGCCCTCTGGCAGGTGCTACAGGTGCATTTACTCTGTATCTTAGCCTATGCACCGAATGGGAGTGGCCCTCCAATCTCATTGTACAGCTGTATAATGACAATAAAGGCTATTCTATTCTATTGCTTTCATGCTGTTTTTGCCAAATTCTGACCGTACCAATCGAATGCCAGAGCAGAAATCGAGACCAGGCAACAATCTTCCACCATCCAATTTGGCACGTTGTGCTTTCAGAGATGCTCTTCTGCATATCTTGGTTGTAACAAGTGGTTATTTGAGTAACTGTTGCCTTCCTATCAGCCCGAAGCAGTCTGGCGTTCTCCTCTGACCTTTGTCATCAACAAGGCATTTTCACTCAGAGAACTGCTGCTCACGGGACAAACCCTAGAGATGGCTGCACAGAAAGATCCCAGTAGCTCAACAGTTTTTTTGAAATATTCATGCCAGCCTGTCTAGCACCAACAACCATGCCACATTCAAAGTCCCTTTTGTCACCTTTCTTCCCCATTCTGATGCTTGGTTTGAACTTCCGCATGCCATCTTGACCATTTCTGCATGACTAAGTACACTGAGTTTCTGCCACGTGAATGCTAGTAAACAGGTGTACCTAATGAAGTGGACTTATAAAGATTTAAGTTACTTCATCAGAGCAAAAGAAGCCTCTAATTCAGGGTTTTCAATCAAGCTGCTTATAGCTGCAACAATTCTGTCAACCAAACAGTGGCATGAAACGCGCTCTTAAAAACCCCCCCACAAGATTTCATCCTTTGATCAAAAGCACCTCACAAGATATGCATAATTCCTCCAGTCATTCACACTTCTCAGTGTCAGGTTCCCTGGTAATGAAGCTTGGTCTAGAGACAAACAGGAGCTGCAGTTTTAACCTGCTCCACTCAGCAGTGATGTGCTGTGACTGTGGACAGCTGTGACTCTCTCTGCTCCTCCTCCCTCCCTCCCAGTCAGCACAATTGGGCCTTCGTTGTTATCTGCATATGGACTAACAGATGCTCACGTCTGTGCTTGTGTTTGCACATTTCTCATGAAAGCGTTGCACTTTCCCCTCCCTTCATCTTAGACCCCCACAGCTCATCCGAACCGAACAGAAGATTTTCATTTTTGAAAGCATGTTTTATGTCAGCGACAGCCCACTGCGAATGAAAACCATGAAGCCACAGTTGATGAAACACAGCCTGGGGGCACCTCAGGGGAATACACTGGCTACTGTTGTCCCTTGGTGACTGACAGACTAAGCTACTGAATCCACTACTGAGACCACATGTGAACACACCTGTTACAGTATAATGCCTCCAGTGCTTATCGTAAGTAACATAGCAAACCAATGCTTCCCGAGGGGATCACCAAACCTACAACTCTGGCTGAAAGACAATAAACCTATCAGCAGTAAAAAAAAAAAAATATAGCAGCATTATCCCGGCCAGGAATCGCTGCGTAATCCCTCTATCTGAATTTCACATAACAAGCAACCAAAAAGGAATAATGGAAGATAATCTCACCATGTGTTTGTTTAACATTTGGCAATTTACCCAGGTAACTTAGAACCAGATTACCCCTCCCATCCTGCTGTTAACCTGCTTTTCCCTCTGTGCTAACCTCCTGCATAGGGGACAAAACAGCTGGTTAAAGAGATCTGACCACAAAGTAGGTTCAAAATACCTAGTGGAGGTAGCATATAGCACCATCTGTGAAGAAGAACACCATCTTATATTGTTTGGATTTTTCCTACCATGCGATGTAGGTTGGGAATCGCACAGGTGAGGAGAAAATAATGACTCAACACAGGAGGGGATGGGAATGTCTGTCGTCTGTGTACTTCAGGTGAATGTGGGTCAGGGGAACTTCCAAGAGATTCAATTGGTGAGTCGGTGAAAGTACTGGAGACTTGAGCCTGCAGACTTGAACACCAAGCATACTTAAGTTTCAAATAAATGAAGACTTGAGACCCGATTTGAACTTGACTTACTTGGAGACCTGACTTGGCAAACTTAATATCTAAAAAAGATGTCAACAGCAAGGCTGCAGAGTATGAAATACTAGTTTCTCTGCCGCGCCATTGAAAATACAAGTGAGTCTTCTTGGGGCTGTAAAATCACTCAGTATGTGAATTCTACATGGCAGCCACATTGGAGATTTGTCTAGATTTATTATCTGGATAATTACATGCAATCCATGGGCATCTGCATGTACACCTGGTACAATAAACACTCCAATTATCACAATTTTTCCCACATGGGAGGTGGGTTCTCTCCGGGTACGCCGGCTTCCTTCCACAGTCTTCTGTTTGTTTGTTTTTGGCAAACAAATATTCTGAAAAGAAAACAATGGCATGCATGTGACCAATTCATTTGAATAATATTTGGTGAAAAGCAGATCTTGCTAGTAGTATAATGTTAGGTAAGGTGACCTTTTAACCTCCCGTGCAGAATGTTTTTTTTTAATAATGTGTTCATGGGCAGATGGCATTTACAAGTGTCTGGGATCCAATCACGTTGCAAACCAGCTGATTTGATCATCACAGCATTTGCACCTTTCATTCACAAGTGTTTTTTCTCACTCAGTAAAGACATTTTGACAGTGGTCACTTAGATTCAAAATTCAACAAAGGCATATCAAGGTTTAAGAGCAAGACAACAACAAGTTCAGGTTGAAGCTTTAGCACAGTCCTGCAGGGACACCCATACAAACAGGCCGCGATATGGAAGTGAGTGAGTACACTGGACACAAAGACCAAATGCACACATGAGGACGATAAGTCCAGACTGCCTCCCCAGCATGAGATCCATCCAACAAGTCCACACTGACCACCAGGAGCGATGATCGCCACAGGGCTTCCTTTCTCCCACTCCCAAGGTTCATCTGCTCGTGATAGTTTCCTATTCATCAATCTACCATCCTGCTCTTCTGTCAGTCGAGACTGTGCATCTGTCTCTTGTCTCTCAGCATCACAGTGCTTGTGTATCATGTTCTGGTAGCACTGCACCACGCACCACTCAACTTGGCTGCAGACCCTCAGGACAGTAAAGCTACACAGACTCCCAGTGAACCTTGGCAAGTGCAGGGCACAGGCTTCATCCAAATTGTTAAATAATCAATGTGTTCCCATGGTAACCAGTGCTCGCACGGTATTGGCCGGCAAACCAGCTTAGCCACCTCCCTTGCTCCACCTCTCAGGGCTCTCACTGTTACCTCATTGCAGTTTATGCAGCTCTGTTCTCACACATGCCTGGCCATAGGCTGGATGTGCCCGACTGCCTTCACTGCTGCCTCTTTTGCACAGACACAGGCACACACACGGTGCAGAGCCCACACACTGATTTAAGTCACTATCCACAGCTTATAAATTACATGTCTTTAAAGATGTGAACCCTCACCATTTAAGGCACATTTGCATAAGAAGACAAGTGGAGTTTTTTTCTATGCACATGTTTAATAGCACACAGGCAGGGAGGTACTGGAAGGGAAATATTCAGCTTTTTGGAGAATAAGCTTCCTTGCACAGGCTTATGGCAAATGATTAAAAACAGAATAATATGGAAACCAATATGCTTACCCGCACAAATTGGTGAAAAATTAAAAATTTACTGTTTCATAGGTTTACCCCTTACGTTCATTATTTGCTAAGCTAAATTAAAAGGCTGCTGGGAGACAGCTTCACATCTGCTATACAAGTGGGAATGGTACAAATAACCAACTCCAATGAGCAAAGTCTAAATAGGGTTGCACACAGTCTCTCTTTTAACATGTAATTACTAGTAACGCACTGTGATAAACTAATGTCAGAAAGCAGACTGCAGCTACTCATGAAAATAGAATGAATATAAAAAGAATATATTTTCAAAAATGTCCTAAATATGTTGGTAAAGCTTACATAACATATGCACAAGCAGCTGCGTCTGACCAAAATAATGCAAAACCTTGGGAAAGATTGACTGTCAGCATTACATTCTGTACTTTTAAACCCTCATCTTCGTCATAGGTGGAGCGCGGAAGAAGAACGAGAGGCTTCAGCATGTGCACGGTGACAAGCATGCTGACAGGGCAATAACCCTTTCCTCCTCAGCAAACATTTCCATATCAGTTCTGCTCTCACCAAGGCACGCTGACACGAGAGCTCAGTCTCCAGTGGTGACATCGCAGTGAAATATGACAGTCAGCCCTGCTCGGATGATGCGCCCAGTCATTTAAATGATACAGCCAATGCTGAAGGAAGCTCTTCCCAGGCCTGAAGTCAGTGCTAATAGCAGATAGGAGAACGAGGCATGCTATGACATGCTTACGTTATCTAAAATAAATAAAGTAGATGGCTCTAGTGGTGCTGCGTTTGTTTTCTAGCAGAATGTGGGATGAGGGGTGCAGTCGGAGGTGCTGCTCTGATCCTTCGGCTCTTATTGGCTTCTCGTAGGCCACGCTGCAGTCTAATCAATACCTACTCAATTACCATGCACCCAACATCTCATTCACGCTGTATCCCCCAGTGCCCGCGGGAAGAGGGAGGGTGAGAAGCAAGGTGAGAGAAGAAACATCTGAGGATGTACAGATGACAGCGGGAGATGTTTTACTCGCAGATGCTGTCGGAACTCAATGTCAGGGACAAAGGCGGAATGACGAGATGCAATAAAGAAAATCCCATAGCAATAAAGGTCAACTGCAGCTCTCCTTCTACAACACCAGCTGAATCCAGGCATTCATTTCAATGGGGGAAATTAATTAGTTCATGAATAAAAGAGACCAATTAAAGCTCAAAGTTTTCTGATTTGATGGCTATGATTGAGCATTTTGACTATGGTGGCCCCTCCCACTTCCAAACCCTCCCAACACACACTGCACACACACATCTATGAAACTATAATTAATAGCCCGTCACAGCTGTCAGCAGCACTCCCTCCTCATCTTTATGTAATATTACAAACGCATGCTCTGGCTTACCTCTCTGTCATGCTGAGCAGCTCCAAATGAGAGCTGGTTAGTTTGACCTTCACAAGTGCAGCCACTAGGTAGAAGTACTGAATGTAGCGAATATTCACAACAAGAAGGCCTTCTGCGTGTGCGCTGACAGCTGACGGGGTTTGAGCTCGACTGTATCTTGCTCTGTGTGCTTGTGATAGTACATGCAGCATGCGGTAGAGTGTGGATTCTTACACGGCAAAGTGGGAATAGCACAGGCTGCAAATAATAACATTAATGGTGGCTGACACAGCTCATGCTGGCTCACAGTGACAATGTCATGGATTACTGGAACCCTTGAATACGACTGAACTACTGTTAGTGTTATTACAGTAGTTAGACAGACCTGTGCTTTTTCCAAGTACAAGTCAAAATGTTTGCTGCGAAAGACGCCTAAATCAGGCTGTATCATAAGTTATCAAATGCAGCATGATTCCACAAATGTGTTTGATTCAAGCCTTCGATTATACATGAGAACTAAAGCATCTGAGTAATGGGAGCTTATATTTAAACCCAGCCAAGACACCAGTGAGCTCTCAGACCACACTAATTGTAGGACTCCACCTTCATTGTGGCGTTAACTAAATTTTGCAACTGTATCTTGAACAGTTGTAATGCTTTCATAATTGACTCAGTAGACTTCACCTGAACATCTTCCCATGATGACATATGATGCCATTTTTTTCATTTATACATCTCACATAATGTGCCCAATTATCCAGTTTAGAAGTTTTTGATAGTTAACGATTAATGACTCCAACTGACTGACACGATCAAATATGCTAACCACGATATTATCCTTTGCTTTTAAGCCCTACACATAACATGTATATAAAGCTGCACGACAAGTGATGCGCTGGTGCTGTTTCTCTGACTGAGTCATCCCTGCTTTTCAGATGTTGCTGTTAATAAGTGGGTAACAGCCTTACGGGTGCTCGTGGAAACAGCAAACTGTTGCAGTAAGGATGGTTAATGCAAAACCTATAGACAAGTATCATCATTATTTTTTAGCAGATACATTGTTAGGGAAAATGACTATGCTAATTCAAATCAGTCATTAGTCTCACAACCAGCATTGCCGAGGCTTCTAGTATGGTGGTATGAACTGTGGAGATGACAAAGAGCTGACAACTGAGGCAATAATTAGCTTAGCTAACCATAAATACTCTGGTTTAAGGGGTCTCTTTAAGGTTGCCTGAATTTAAACTTAATCTGTTTAATAACCAAGGTTTGCAGACAAGATATTGTCATTGTACAAGGAGTTCTGATCCAAGGACAGGCTAGGCTAGGCTAAGCTAACCTTACCACATTGGCTTGTAAAACGGCTGCCATTGTTTCATTTAAAGGTTTATTTTTGGCCTGTTATCCCTTTATTATAGCAGCAGCGACAGAGAGCTGGGAAGATGGGCGGGGGGGACTGGGCCAGTGAGATGAGCATGTGGGTCACAGGCTCCACCAGGATATCATTTTAGATGAAGGTTTTTGTAGGGACTAGAGCGGCAATAAAACATGTTTTAACTGTGAGTTGCTGGCACATGGATTTTTATTCATAGATAGAGCTACGATAGCTGTTTCTAGCTGTAGCTTCATATTTACCACTAAGACATGAGCCATGACCCGACTGTCCATATAATACGATCAGCTGCCTCATTCTGCCTCCGTCAGTCTTAAATCGGCCCTGAAATCCCAAACGTACTGAAAACACAACCTCTCGCAGAATGATCATATTGCAAATAAAAAAGGATCCTTATAAGAATGTAATAAAACAAATCAGATGACAAACAACACTTTTTCCAATGCTCAGTTTTCACCTTTCCTCATTCCTTTCTAGAGCACCCCAGATCCCAATCTTCTGAGCTGCAATTAGACCAATCCAATTTTGGACTTTTTTTTTTCTTTCCTTGGGAACATTGGAACAGTAGTGCAAACACGATCCTTAAACACCTCTCGTGCATTTTATTGCAAAAAAAAAAAGAAGAAGGATTCTGTGTCTCAAATTTCCTTTACCTGCTTTTGACTCAACACGACTTTAACCACTCAGTCATACCTTTTCCGTTTCATTAAATCTGGCTGGAATATTTTAGATTAAGACTAAATGGCCGCTGCAGGTGTTTAGGCACTGCTTGTTCACAAATCAAAATAATGAGACATTGATAAAACTACAGAGAGCAAATACAGAGAGCTTATTTGTCCACTGTAAAATAATGCAGTTAAAATAACAAGGCTAACTTTGGCCCAACGGGCCAATGAAGACAATTCGTCGCCATCTCTCGGGAGCCCCGGTCTGTCTCTGCACAGCAGCAGAGATCCTCCCGTCATGGTTGAGGTTTCATGCTTTTCTATAAGCTCCACTTGGAAACGCCCACATGCACACATATCTCCATTCACTACCCGTGCCTGAGTTTTGGCTCACAATAAGTGTAGGTGTTGAAAGTGATGAAGAATTACAGTAAGTAGGACACAAGCGAGGCAACAAATACAAGAGCCGGGCCTCTAGTTTCCCTCTGATAGTTACGAATACATGAGCACATTTATCCATATGCTGATGTATTTAGCGCCAAACAGCAGAGGGGAAAAAAAAGAAACAGGGCATTGTTTTAAACGTTTGTAGCACTTTGGTGATTGCCAAATCAATCTGCCTCCTGTCGAGGGTCCAGATTGCCTATTTTTCACTGCCCACCTTGGGCTGTGTTGAGGCAAGACACACTGTCCCCCTAAAGAATGGGTCTCAGCCAAGAGCAGAGCAGCCATATTACTGGACTGGAGAGATGACACACTGAACTGAAAAACAAAAATGAATGCAGTACCATATCTCGCCCGTGTTTTCTGTCAAATGTGAAGATACATGCTTATCTGAAAGACTATAAATAGAGCGAATCAGCCCACTAGTCTCTTTGGAAACAAATGTATGAGAACAAACTTCCTCACAAGATGTCACCACACCCCGCCAAGAAAAATCCCAGCACAAAATCCCACTGTAAAACCACAACTTGCTGATTTTACACTTCAGTTGTAAAACAGTCTACGCAAGCAAGATTTAATGTGTTAATTTTATCTTTACCTTTGAACAAGTCCGTGCAGATGCATTAGAGACATTATGAGGTAAATAAATCCTCACTACAAATGCATGCAAGATTTTTGGGAATGCCAAAGATGTTGGTGGCCACTTTCTTACCCGCATAAAACGAATCTTGTGATTTATAACAGTTAAACCAGTCAACATGCTGCACTGAAGCATGTGCTCAGTTTCTTTCCATAGACAATATAAAACACGGTTGTAGCTTCTGGGTTGTCAAGATGATTCCAGTGTCCAAGTGACTTAAACCTGCATTCTATCCGAACACCACCAGATGGCGATAGCAGTGGTTTGGGAAAATGGCTTTCTGGGTTGACCTTTGTAAACACTTTCCTGATAAGTTTATCGGTACACTCACTCATTTTGGATTATACTGAATAAAAATTTAAGGACTGTCTAAACCCTGTAATATGTATAATATGAATTTGCATGAGATTTGCCTAAGCGCTCTGGCGGGTTCAGGTAAAGAAGCAGACTGCGTCAGCAGTGAGGAAAAGTTGCTTTTAAATTGTTATTTTGGGGCAAAACCAGCAAACAGTTTGGTAATCACACCTGACTACAGTATGGCCCAGTGACCAGTGAAATCTAACTTGTGGATCTGTCCCCATTCATAAAGATAGGCTGCGTTGGGGAGTTTTCAGGAGGGGTTTGGATGAGTTCGCCTAACACCAAAACTGTATGAACTACATCTCTGGTTCCAGCTTCTGAAATGTAAAGATTTGTGCTCTGAGCTTTGGACTGCTGGTCTGACAAAAGATGGAATGTGTACTCTGAGATTTTGTGAAACAACAAGAGAAGAAGTCACATTTCTAACTATTTTTAAAGCAGTGTTATAGACACTGAGATGTAATACATCAAGCTACTGTCCACCCTCAGTCAGTCTGAATTAGCTGTTAAGTTTCACTGAGGATTTCTCTGTGCTCAGTTTACACAGGATAATTTGTTTGCTACAATAATTTAAAAAAAATCATCAGTCTGTGTTTGAGTACAAATTAAATTACTGTAAAAATTAAAAATAAAACACTGAAAAGAACATTTGATTTCATCTGTACTCTGTTCTCTGCATTATTTTAGAAATGCACACCTCATTTATCATTTTTAAAGGCTACAGAAAGACTCAGTCTGATACTAAATGTTAATGCAGTGTGAATGACAGGCTGAATTTCTTCAACATCCCAAATTCTGGCTGCATGGATTGGTGTTGCGTCACTCCCGTCAATCACCCTGTCCCTCTCCTCCTCTTCCACATTCCCACCTGCTGAGATATTCTAGAGAACATATGCAGGGCTTGGATTTGGCTGATTACATAATTGGAAATTTTAATGGTGAGCATTAATCCACAATGGCCCATATTGGGTTTTATAAGCAGGCTGACTGGGATCTGCAGGCTGTCAGAAAGCAGGGGCAGTCGGACAATGAAGCTCCGGGCTAGAAGAGTGCTTTACATTACAGCTGAGCACCACTACAGTGTTCCATAACGCTATTCAGCACTTACCAACAGCACATTTTTATACTGTATTTTTAGTCACTGCATCCTCATCGTCACAGACACATTTTTCTGCATATAAAGAAATGATTTGTGTCTTGACTCCTACATCTGTGTGAGACCAAAATCAAAAATTGTATTGGAAAACAAGAGGGCTTTGGTTGCCTGCGTATCAACATTGCAGTCTGTGGTAATTAGCTAGCTGAGCAGCAAAGCTGCTGTGCAGCTCTGGCTGAGCCTGCACCATGGCAACACACAGGGCTGTGTCTGAGCACAGGCTCCTCTCTGCTTTCTTTTCCTCTCCTCCCCCTTCTTTCCCTTTTTTTTTTTTTTACTGGCTCATCCCGTTCTTTATGCCACAACTCTCATTTCTTCATCTCTTTCCTCCCACCTCCCATCCCTTCCTCTCTGCCCATCTCTGCTCCTAAATCACCCTCCCGTGCTTACCGTCCCCTCTTGCATCATCACAGACACCACATAAAAGACACTAGGTGGTTCATGTAGGGGAAGGACTCAGCACTGCTGCTTTCCTTGACATTCTGAACATAGGGTGGTGAATTTTTCTGACATATGGCAATCGGTATGATGCCTCCCTACTAAATTCCATGTTCATCTAAGCTGGATTACATACAGTGTGCACTTTAAATCAGCATAACAACAACATACATTTCATGTGCCTGCAAGCTGTTCATGTCGAATGCAAAAATGTTCATGCTGAACAAACTACAATATGCTATCTCACTGCCAAAAAAAAAAATCCTCATTTTTGACAACATGCAACTGTTTGCTTTCTTATTTTGTACCTAAACAGTTAGAATAGATGCTAGATTAAACACAGATGTGGCTGCAGACCCATTTTGAACATCCAGACCAGCTGGTTCTTCCTTTCTATTTTTATGCTAAACTAAACCAAGGGTGGGTGGGTTCTCTCTGGGTACGCCGGCTTCCTTCCACAGTGCAAAGACATGCAGTTAGTGGGGTTAGGTTAAATGGTGGTTCTTAAATAGGTGTGAATGTGAGTGTGAATGGTTTGTTAGCCCTGCAACAGATTGGTAACCTGTCCAGGGTCTACCCTGCTTTTCGCCATATGGTAGCTGGGATAGGTGGGATCGAGTTAGCACCACATACAGTACAAAAAGATGGACCTAGCTTCTAGGTCTGAAAATGAAAGCCAATGCAAATTGTCTTAAAGACTCACAGTTATACAGGATTCCACTGTAAAAGCAGCCGTCAGCTCCCTCACTCTGTGAACTCACTAATCGCCTTTTTGATGAGTTTCTGGGTTCAGCTGCTGGTTTCAGGTTTTACTGAGCAGAACAAACACAAGTCCATTATGTAAATAATAGGTAACCAGCAAACATGGTTGAAACCAGATCAAAGGCCCTGATCAAAACTGGTTGTATTACACCAGCAAAGGCTAAATTGCACATAGAATTCATGTCAGACCGTCTCTTACAAAGTGATCAGACGTGCACTATAGAACAGATTACTGCAAAGAAGAAATTGAATGCATTAGTCTTTGTCTTTTTTTCTATATAATGACAACTAATATGGTTATTATGGTTGTGTTTGGATGTGTACACATCTTCTCCATGTTCACAGACTAGTATAACTATACCCTTTATTTAAAAAACAAACAAACAGTACTTTTAATAATCTATTTACGATTCTTTAATTCTATCATTGTACGGTCTTTCCCTTACAATATAACATCTGTGCCTCCGGTTCAGCTTTCATTTTGGAACCATTCTTCTTCACCCATGAGTAGACCAGACTGCCAGCTGATGGTTATTCAACAGTGAGATGTTTTCTGGGTGATAATCCAGGATAGGAAGCTTTTTCAATCACTAATCATTAGCCACTGAGAGTGTGGCTGTACAACCAAATCGACCGAGCACCAAGATGGCAGGACTTCACGAACCAACGTGTGGCATCACCCTGCGTCTAATAGAAAATCAAAATGCAAAAAGCATCACACTACTGCCATGATGGGTGTTTTAATGTACTGATGATGGATAAGCCAACCAACCATCAGGCCCTATAACACCTGGAAAAGCACAGTGTTTGGAAAAAAGGGCAGTTTGCACCTTTGAAAGTGTGGATAAGACATCCCAAGATTTCCTTTGGGAACTTCCGATACACCATTTTTAACTGGGTATTCCCAATATGCCTACAATGTATCCTTACATTAAATCTCTTTAAACTGGGAAAGGATGGCAGATGTGATCACTGACACAGGGGCTCTCTGTCTCAGTGATTTAGATGTACCTGTTTTTTCAAACTCCGTCTGCAGATGGAATTGATTTTCCTTTATAGAAATATTAAATTACAAACGAATGAACATGTTTAAATATACTCTGATTATATGCCCATACAACAGAGGACTGAATAATGTGGGCTGCCAGCTTGGTGGGTGGAAACAGGAGGCCCATGTGATGTAAACATATGTTCCCTCAATATACTGTATCTTCATTTAACAGGAAGCTGCAGATGCCCCATACAGGTTCTAGGGCTTGGAGAGAACATCTATTTCTAAACTGATAAGAGCTCAACATGTTCCTTCAACATGCAGCCATATTAAAGGAAATAAGAACATGCAGGGTTCCTGTAAGGCATTGATGACCACCATATGCCACCAGAGCAGTCTCAGTGCATCCTGGCATGGATTATAAGTCTGTGGAACTTTTGATGGGATTGAACAGAATTTTTCCAAAAGATATTTACATATTTGGTATGTGGATGATTGGGGAGTGTGTTTTCTAACCCTTCTCAACCCTTGGATATGCATGCCCAAGGCTAGTCACATCAGGAGAGAGATATTTCTCACTGCAGGATACAGATGACCACTCAGAATAACTTTATATAAAACTGCAGCTTGGTAATATGTAGTTTTGTTGCCACCGCTTGACCAAGTGACATCACATCTGCACAAGCCACACTTGGGTGTCATTTTGGCCGGTTGTGCACCTCTCAATTTTCGTAACCTCAATCGTTTGCTGTCGCAGCTACTGTCAAAATGGACAAGCTGGGGGCAACACTGTGTGTGTAAGTCTGACTACACGCATTAATATGACACACATATGCAGGAGCGCAGAGATGCCCCCAGATGGCACAGAACTCATGGAGGAAGATTTCTGCAACAGCGCTGGAAAAGATTGCAAATGGACAAAAGCACCGTATAATGGTGGGTATAAATGGACGTGGCTGCATGACGACGTCACATCAGCGTGCGGAGCGACCAATGCGGTGAGCATAAATGGGACATGAGTGGACCCAAGCTATGCCAGCAAAATGCCAGCATAGGAGAGCCACTGGATCAACTGCTGGGTCAAGGTTTCTACTTTTTTCTGTATTTGTAAAACCATCTATATTTTCTTTACATACAATAATAGTTCAAATCCTAACAAAAAAGATTTAAAATAATTACATCAAGGTCATTTGTTGTGATATTTTGGGACTTCTTTTGAGAACATCTTCAAAAGAAAAAAATCAATACCAATCACAAGTGTATGCATGCACAAATCAGTGCAGACCTGGACACATTTATCGGGGTTATTAAAGTGATTCATGTTGAGTGACGGGGACATTGAGAGCAACTAGACCTGCAAACATAGAAAAAGCTTCCTAAAACCCGGTTCTTATTTTAAGCCATTGTTTACAGTGGTTAAAATAATATATTATTTATAAATACTATTTGTAATATACAAGTCAAAAATAAGAAATTCTTTTTGTTTTCACTTGCTGAAATTACATTGAATTAGATAAATGTGTTTGTACTAACAGTGCAAACAAGCCGAGCAATCCCAATCTAATCTTCTCTCCCGAAAAGATGTTCTGAAAAAAAGGATGACATTTGTTTGTTAACAAAGATCTTCCTTTCGTACTGCAAACTCAGCCATTTTTAATCAATCGAAGGTCGTACTCTGTGCAGCAATGCATACAAATATCACCGAACTAGTCATACTGTTGCACAGGACTGGAGATGCTGCTGCATCCTCTCCGAATACTGCTTAACACCCCAAGATGAAACCTTTGATTCATACGATGTATGAAAAAAGAAAAAGCGGAGGAGGAGAAGGGCAGTGGGAGACAGGAGGGGGATGATAGAAATGAAGAACACTGAAAAACACCACACACACACACACACACACACAAATGAGAGGCCAGACCAAATGGCTGAAGGGCTGCTTGGATAATGCATTAGACAGAGATGGCACTCAGAGCAGCTACACATGGTAAGAAATGCACTGCTTTGCCAAATGCCCCCCCCCCCCCCCCACACCCCCCCCACCCCCCCCCCCCACCCACCCCCAAAAAAAAAA